>JANHFM010005337.1:207812-221567 GCA_032468115.1 Grayia smithii | reverse complement strand
CAGAAGCTGGGACAAGGAACGGGAGCTCACCCTGTTACGCAGCACTAGGGATTCGAACTGCTGAACTGCCGACCTTTCAATCGACAAGCTCAGCGTCTAAGCCTCTGAGCCATCGCATCATTAAATTAGACATACCAAATTCCTGCAACTGTTCTTCATATGTTTTATATCCATCTCCTTGTTATAAGTTCTTCACCATATCTGACTAAGAAAGATATAGGCATTTCCTTCAAGGTATCCTTAAAGCTTTCATCTGATTTTAGTTGACTGATTATTATTTTAATCACAAGTTATATCCAGGGGTATTTATGAGTGAGCTGATGAAACAACCACCAAACACATTATTCTTCCAGAGCAGATCTATAATATGTGATATATTTAAGGGAAAATCTATTGTGCAAAAAGTTTGCTTTGTGCAGCTTTATATAACTTTATCCTTTAACTGTCTATGTTTCCCAAGGTTTGGGGCAGTTTTGTACATTCTTCTTGTATATAAAACATTTGGATGATAAAATAAATGAAACTAATTACCTTTGATCAGTAGTTTCTTTTCTATTTTCTCTTCCCTTTCCTTTCCCTTGTCTCTCTGAATTTCTACAAACAAAGAAGAAAACCAGCTAATTAGAGGAAAAGGAAACTGTTATGGTTTGAACACTGTGAAGGAAGTTCAGTGCAAATATATCAAAGCTGACAAATGCACAACTGAAATATAGGAAGTTCTGATCAATAATATACTCACCATGGATAAGGCATCATCCTTGACATGTCCTATTTTAACTATACACAATTTGGGGGCTGGGTGGGTAGGAATGAATAGGTTTTTTTCCTGTATGTTGTTGTAGATTATTTTTCAATAAAAATGAAAATGTTGAACAGGCATTTGATTCTGCTTGATAACTTAGGCAACAAAAAATGCATGTTCTGGTAGAATTGGTATCAAGGCTTGCATTTTATGCTTGATGACAACAACAATGAGCTCAAGGGCATCAACTATAACCCCTTTACATGTGTTTGTGCAAGAGAGTGCTAAACCAGATCTGCCAACGCACAAAATATATACATACTCAAATAGATATAATATTACCTTTTGGTATTGGCTTCTTTTCTACTTTTTCTATTTTTTCAGCCTTGTCTATCTGGATTTCTGGAACAGAGAAAACATTACAGAGGCATAATGACTAAAATATTATGTTTGAAGTATAGAGATACTCCTTACTTTGCTCTTGGTAGGATTTCTGCTTTCAAAATGTATTCCATCAAAAAAAAATCACTTAAGGTAAAACCTCAACATTCAGTTCAGAATTGGCTTTCAGAGAAATGTAATGGAATTGCTCTGAGCCATTTTCCTAGTGATAGTGATATATTTTGCTGTTTCTTTCAGTGGTTTTGCCTGAAAAACTGCCCAAGATGTGAAGAAAAATTTCCTTGGGTAAGGTGCTCTGCATCTAATCAGATTGCAACAGAACTGATTTTACTGTTCCAGTTCAATCAGATTCCAAGTTTTGTTTTAGACTTATCCTTTGTGATAACTCTTGATGGGAGAAACTGGCATATATAAAGATTTTAATATGTAATTCTAATTATAGATATTAGATTTCCATAATACACTATCTTTCTTATACATTTCCCTACAGATTGTTGGTCACAAAATTTGGAAAATAATAAGTACAATATGTTGTGGTTTCTCTGGTGATTCAGACAGTATGAAATGAGCAAGTTTGCTTTAAAAAGTAAGCCAACTGAACTTTTCTTAAGAGCTGGAATGATTTGCCTCTGTGAGTACCAACAAGATGTTAAAATTTCAGAGAATCTTGACCGACTATTCCCACTAAACACATATTATGCATGTTCACCATTTTGATTTAATTATAAAAATAATAAAAACAGGATATAAATAAATAGATTCATAAACAAATAAGTTTACCCTTTGAAAAAAGCACTGCTCAAAATTAGTGCTATTGGGTTTTCAGTCAACAGCCAATAAGAATAGAATAGAATAGAATAGAATAGAATAGAATAGAATAGAATAGAATAGAATAGAATGGAATGGAATGGAATGGAATGGAATGGCATGGAATGGAATGGCATGGAATGGAACGGAATGGAACAGAATAGAATAACAGAGTTGGGAGGGATCTTGAAGGTCTTCTAGTCCAACCCCTGCTCAGGCAGGAAACCCTATACCATTTCAGGCAAATGGTTATCCAATCTCTTCTTTAAAACCTTCAATGTTGGAGCATTTACAAGTTCTGGAGGCACGTTGTTCCACTGGTTAATTGTTCTAACTGTCAGGAAATTTCTCCTTAGTTCTAGCACTATTGGTTATTCACCATGAAAGGAGAAGCAGGTTCCTTCTGGGTTCTATGTGTTGAAATTTGCTCTTTTTAAAATTTGAAAGAGAAACTGAAGTAACTAATGGGTCACCTGAATAGGTGAATGGGGAGAAGGAAGTTTGAAGTCTAGGCCAATTAACCTAATCCATGATGGTCAATTCCTAGTTATGCTAATACAGTTTTATAAGAAGGGCAGAGGTAAGCCAGTGACCTGTGGCAAACATGGTTGCCACCTTTAGTGGCCAGAAACAGCAAGTCGATAACTGATATAGAGTGAGTTGAATGGCATTCACTTTCTGGCTAGAGTTTAGTTTTGTTTTACAAAAATCCTGTTCAATCTATTTTAGGTTTAATATACTATATTTTTTTGGTGGATTTCTTTCTCCAAAATGCACGGCTGTCAAAATGTAGCACTGCTGACAAGGAGACTGGATCCTACAGAAATTATTTGGAGGTTAGAGTGGGCAGTCAGCAACCTAAAGGAATGCTAAAAATTTAATGTGGAATGAATCACATTCTTCGAAGCTTCCTTTCACTTTTTCAAATAGCATGGGCTTTAATTTCCAACTAATCACATAATATCTTTTTGCTGAGTTGCTAAAGCAGTTGTATTTTTATAGAAGCATTACATGGCCAGCTGAAAGGATGCAATTTATCTCCATCAAAAAAGCATATTTTTAATAAATCCAAAATATTATGAATTCATTTTTAGAAAACTGCCAGAATCCTGCAGCAGCAAGGATAATCTCTGTCACCAAGGCAACCACCCTGATTCTTCATGAGATGGCACCACAGTTTATTAAATTATTGTGAGAGAGTATGTATTTAAAATGTATTCCATTGCTCCTTTTTCATTAGCTACAAGGAAATAGGGTAAAAAAAGAGGGGAAATCCACAGCTTCTTAAACTGCCAATTTTATAAAAGTTTCCTCACTGATGACATGAGGATACAAAGCACTTATACTGTAGTTCAATAATTGTTTTATATCCTGTAAACTAAAAGATACCATTTGTCAAGATACGATTCTCAATACTTTTGCCTGATCTATATAGCCCATGTAATGCCGGATGTGGAAAGCACAGAAGTGACAAATTATGTCCACAGACAGCTCAGAAAAATATTTTCCAGGTTTAAAATGCGAATCTATATCTATATCTATATCTATATCTATATCTATATCTATATCTATATCTATATCTATATCTATCTATCTAACTATCTATCTATCTATCTATCTATCTATCTATCTATCTAGTGTGCTAGAAATGAATGCAGAGAAAAACTTTCTAATAAAATATATCACACAAAGTCTTCGATCAACTGATGTTACAGTACTGCTACAACTCCTTCAGCAATTTTAGCTTTGTTCAATCTATTGGAACAATCTGTTATCTTTGCAAATGGCTACACTACATGTAATGTGTTCATATAGTAATATTTTTATTTATTTATATCCCATGTTTATATTTTTACAAATAGCTCAAGGCAATGTACATATCCAATACACCTTCTTCCTATTTTCCCCACAACAACAACAACCTTGTGAGGTGAATTGGACTGAAAGAGAGTGATTGACCCAAGGTTACCTAATATAGTAAATGCAATTCAATCCGGTGCAATACAAACATATAATCTGTTAAAATATATGGAACTGAAAAGTATAAATTTTGTTTCAACGAAAGCAGATTGATATTAAATGACCAGATAAATCTCACAGTAATATTTTTGATAATATCCAAACAAATATAAAACTAAAAAAAAACTTGTATGGTAATGCTATAAAATTTTAAAGCTATAAAAAAAATTAATTACAGTATTTTGGTATTTTCTGCACATAAAATAGTTGAGAAGAAAGGTATAAGGCAAGAGACATTCATGTAAAAGAATTGCCTCATCAGATAGTAATAGAATCACTATCAGCTACCCATTCTCTTTCTCATTAGAAATGAGAACTGTATCTTAATATGTCTATTTTAACTGTATGAAAAATCCTATTTCTCAGTTCATTAAGGCATTTCTGTCTAAGAGACACACGTCTGGACACAATTTCCTTCCGTAGAAGGTATTTCCACTTGGGTTAATACATGACCATACACCACAGTCAACCTGAAGAATTTATAATTGGTACAACTTTTAGTTCACGTTCGCACTTACACAAGTTTCTTGTATAAGATATTACAAGAGCACTAGCTAAAAACAATCTAAAAGGAATTATTTAATTTTCTACAGAATGCAATGTGAATTCAGCAAGTCAAACTCATTTGTAAGGGAAAAAAGAAAAGAAGTGTATGAAGCAAGTAAAGGTATCCTGACCTGCAACAATTTAAAGTCTTCAATACATGCTCAGTATAAATGACAGATGGAATTTACACTCTGCCATTCTGTTGGGAGGTGTGCTGTGGTGCTAATTTTAAGTCATTTGTGTGCCAAACTAAACAAGGAATCTATGGTAAAAATCTTAACTGTAGAAAAATAATTGGAATCACCATCACTAAAAATGTGTAAATATTTAGATCAGTCTAAATATGGTCTGTGCCAGAATCTCTTATTTTTCTTTAATTATGTTAGTTTTTAAAAAAAAAAAACATGAAAATCTGCTTTTTCTTTTCTGTTCTTTTCTTAGTCAGATTCTAAGGCTGCCCACTCACCAATGTCTTTAGGCAAGTTACAGAAATAAGAACAAGTTAAAAAAATAATTAAAAAAAAGCAACTATACTAAGAAGTAGCAGCAACCTACATCACAATTAGTGGATTTGCACAAATGCACATCATCGCTAATCCAATGTCACTGGGAAGAGCTAGGTTTAAGTGCCTTTCTAAAGATCTATATGGTCAGAGTAAGCATAGCTGCAGAGGAGGTATACTTTCCGGATCCCATAAAAAGATACATCAACCCAACCTTGCATTCTAACCTTGTCTCATCTTATAGGATAGGTCAGGGGTCTGCAATCTTAAACACTCAAAGAGCCATTTGGACCTGTTTCCCACAGAAAAGAAAACACCCGGAGCCACAAAACCCTTCCCGTGCCTATTTCTTGAGCGGCTACAAAACTAGCATATGTAGTTGAATTAAACATTCTGTCTTCTTCTGAAAGTTTTTCTTTCTTGGATTTATCCATGGTTGGCCTACCAGGGGTTGAAAAGCTCAGTAAATTGCGTGCTGGTGTGTGTCGCACATTGGCAATTGTGACGCATATTTTGAGTGACAGGGAGCCACAGCAGAGGGATAAAAGAGCCACATGCTGCTCCAGAGCCGCAGTTTGCTGACCCCTGGATAGGTAAAAACAGCTAAAGAAAAGCAGCCCTGCAATATCATATCTATAACCAAGACTAAGATGTTACAAAATATCCTAAAAGCAAGCAATGGCAAATAACTTCTATACTATTTCCAAGACAACTACCCAACCATATCCAAGAGGTCACCAGGACTCAAGCTTCACTCAAATGAGACTTGATTTTAATATTCATTTTTATATACAGTTCTTAGTAACCTGCTTCTTTTCTTTGCAACATTCCAAAGTATACATTTTTTTGTACTTAGATTCCTCACACATATATTGCTTGATTTTTTTCAGCCAACATCTATGGATAATGCATCTCTATGTTACAAGTATCTGAGCTGGGTTGAGCTATAATGGAACATATAGTGGTAGATTGCTCCATTTTACTGAAAAATAAATTCAAAGTAGACTTCTTTTAACCATTGTAGGACAACATAGTTTTATTACTGAGAAGCAAACAACTGTAAGTCTTAAAATCAGTAGTTCATTGTTTACCAAGAAGAGACTTAATACAGGATGATTTTATGATGCATCTAAATATTAAGACTATTTTGTTTGGAGGAAGTGAACAACACAGACTTAACACGGATTAGGGATTTACTGCTGAGAATTTAAAGCATTTTTCTTACTGTGCATAGTTCCACAGAAGTCTTCAGTGATGAAAACTTTACTGCAGGCAAGTCAAACACATCATATTTCCCACAGAGGCAAATACTTTGATTTGAAAGTATTATTTTTGATTATTTTTATTGGGCAATATGTTTTTAAAAAGCACTGCATGAAAGTACTTTTAAAACCATTTTCTACAGATTTGGTAAATGGCAAACATAACAGATCCTTACAATGCAGTTAGATAGAAACCCTAATCATTTTGTAGTTATCCTTTTCATATTGTGACTGACTTACATTCTTCAAAATAATAACAATAAAAGGACTCAAGTAGGCCTATTTATGAGCTATCTAAGTAGGTGACATCATCTAGCCAACCTTGGCTAATCTAAAAAGCTAAACAGGGTTAAATCTACTAGTACCTGGATAGAGGCCAGTTTTAGCTGAGTTGGCTAGAGAAGACAATAATGGCAAATTACTGTAATTGCTGAAATTTGTATGGATATGTCCATCTTAATCTTCAGGAGTCAATCTCAGTTCCAAAGGACTGCTAATCACAGTGTGGTTATTTGAATGATGACGGATCTTGGAAGTGGGAGATCCTCAAGGAATTTCAGATTTGTTGGTTAGATTGCAAAGCTAGAAAAAAATATCCTGGTAATAAATAATGGCAAAGCATTTCCACTTCACTGCCAAATTGCATAGAGGTAATCATTTAGTAATTGGAAAATGAGTTAAACTCAACTGCCTTTTTACTTTCAATTGTGAGCTGTTGAAAGTTAGCTGGCTGGCCACTGTGAGACATCAGATCCAAGACCAAATTGAACTTTTGTCTGATATAGGAGACCCTGCATTCTTTTTAAAAGAGAGTTAAGTTTAATATAGTACAGTAGTATTTCCACCGGCTGTACTCATTCTTCTACCTGATCAGAGGGGAAGGAACTAGTGATATCACAAAACTTTGCCTGTACTGACATCATGCTAAGCTTCATATGACACCAGGCACTACGTAGTGAAACTGTGAGAAATGAGAATCTGTGTTCCCAAAAGAGTGACTTTGAATTTAGTTAGTGTGATTTTGTGCTGCAAAATCATTGGCAATGAGAACTGAGTACAGTAAATCTATGGTATGAACAGCATCAAGAAGTATTTTTGCAAATTGAGCGTAACTATCTGCATCATGAGACTGATCTGGAGAAGGCTTATGTTTATTTATGTAGAAAATGTGAATAGCCCTTCAGTTTGATTCCTACAATGACATGTAGTTAAAAGTATAAACAACACAATAAAGTTCAACAAAACATCAAACATAAGTATAGCCAATTCAATAAGCCACACAAACTTATTAAAGCGTCTGCATAGAGGATTCTCAGAGTTAAGTGGTTGCAAGAGAACTGTTGTGCTTTCCTAAATGTCAGTTCTTTATCATTAATGCAGTGAAGATTACTTATTGTGTCATCAAAACTATGTTGATTGAGAAATCAAAGGCATTTTCCTATAAATGTGTCTAGTTTGTAGCCTTCATGACATTTGTGGATAAGTATAAAATCCTATATATAAGAAGAGAATCTTTAAGAATGTGGATGCAATGAATAATACAAATATTTCTATTTAGCTGTTTCCTGCAGTGTTCCATTTTGTACAATATGTTCTTTAAAATTCCTGTGAAACTACTGGCAGTTATTGTCAATGAGTGTGACCCTGGATTCCATCTATATGCAGTTGGTAACCTAAAAAACTTCTCCATTGTCTCTACAAATTTTGCTGGACTTGGGGTGGTGTTTATGTTTGGGCTTAGCTAAAACTGATGCTATTCAAGACAAATTACCTAGGGAACCGTGGTCTGGTTTGGGAAACCCCCTCTTCTTTGTGGCGACCCCTCAAATATTGGAACACTGTTATCATGTTACCCTTAATCCTTTTTTTCACTAGACTAGACATACCCAATTTATACAACCATTCTTCATGTTTTAGCCTCCAGCCCACTAATCATATTTGTTACTTTTCTCTATACTCTTTCCAGACTCTCAATATCTTCTTATATTGTGGTGACCAAAACTGAATACAGTATCCAAGTGTAGTCTTACCAAGGCCTTATAAAGCAGTACTACTTGTTTAGGCTTATATATAAGACACATTTCAATTAATATATACAATACTCCCATTCATATGAATCAACATATTTTAAAATGTAATCATATTTATTTGGGGTATGTGTGTGTGTGAATTCCTCAAACCTTACAAAATTGATTACATATTTCCATCATATATGCACCATAGTATTATGTACTCCTTCTATATAACTTTATTACTATTATCCATATGTTCTATGCCATATTCCCATGATGGCGAACCTATGGCACCCGTGCCTGAAGTGGCACGCGGAGCCATGTAGCGTGGCATGAACGGCAGTGCCCGTTCCTCTTCTGGGTTTCTGGCGCACATATATGCGCAATGATCAGCTGGCCTTTGTGCTTGCGTCAGAGCTGGTCTTCCATTTTCCAGAGTGAGCATGTGCGCTGGCCAGCTGATTGGTACATGCACAAGTGTGTCAATAACCTGAAGACTTGCTGGCCAGCACGCATGTGCATGCCAGAAAACGGAAGTACATTTTCCAGCGTATGCTCGCCAGCTGATTGGTGCGTGCACAGGTGTGGCGGTAATCTGAAGACTTGCCAGCAGTAAAGAAGAAGAAATCTGAAGAAACCGCAAGTACATTCTCCGGTGCATGCAAACCCCTGGGCAACTCCTAATCTTGATCTCGGCCCAGACAAGCGTGCACAGGCACCTCCTATTCTTGGTCTTGGCCCAGACAAGTGCGCACTCCAATTAGGTTATATATTGAAATATATTTCTCAGACCTTAGCCCTAATCCCACATGTTTGTTTTCCACATGCAAAACAATTTTCACAAAACACATCTTTAACAATAATGAAGTTACATTTTTTTCTTCCAAAATGATGTCAAGGACTTCAGAAGCATTTATCTCTGAGTTTAAGTAGCCATCGTTTATTATGTCCCTGAAACTTACCAAACCATGGTTC
Source organism: Grayia smithii (assembly GCA_032468115.1). Taxonomy (NCBI): domain Eukaryota; kingdom Metazoa; phylum Chordata; class Lepidosauria; order Squamata; family Grayiidae; genus Grayia; species Grayia smithii. The sequence goes on along the minus strand of JANHFM010005337.1, from coordinate 212,299 downwards.
ATTTTCATATTTGTTTCAGTCAAGACAATTGCTTGCCCTAGTTTAACACGGCATATTGAAATAAACTGTAACTAAGTATAGCAGTTACTTATATACTAACATGATAATTGTGCTGATCTGAAGTGAAAGTTTCTGAATTCTTCCTTGCTATCTGTTAAAGCTGAAAGCTGTTACATTAAATTATCATCTATTGTGAAAAACTAAATACAGATTCTTCAACCAGCTTCTGTTCCTCTACATTTTTACTTTGCTTGAATCCAAGGCCATTATTCCTCTGTACTTTTACTAAATTCTTACTTAAGTAAAACTGTCAAGTCTCTTAAAGAGAAAAAGAGAGAGGGAGAGAGAGAGAGAGAGATGTTGGTAGCTCTAAGCAACTATTCATGACTATAACAATTATGAAAACCTGACTAAAATTTATTTTAAAAATCCTAACTAAATGTTTCAACTATAACAAGGAGGCCCCGGGTCCAACTTTACAGCAAGTTCTCCTATGAGCAAGCAGCTATGTTTTGCAAAAACAAAAACAACACTGAAAGAAAAGAGTATTTTTGCATTATGAAATATTCAGTAATTGCGCACATTTTTTTTAAATTTCTGCTTTCTTATTTTTTAAAAACAGACCTTTCCAGATTTAATCATTTTTTTTTTATTTAACCATTCTTATCAGGAAATAGTTGGATACAATTAAATAAAAATGGCTAAAATTGAGATAGAGGTAGGTAGTCTGATGCTTAGCTAAAACAAAGTGTCTCTAGGTGCTTCTTTTGGTGCCTATAAAGCCGTGATAGCAAACCTATGGCACTATTTCTATTTCATCTATCTGAAATAGAATGGGCTTTCAAATATGCATGATTGGAAGCTTATTGATGCTTTTAAAATTCTTGTTGGTCAAGTCTCCTGAGAACACCATAGACAGTCAAGAAAACCAATTAATAGACAACCAAACAAATTAGCCTAGATTTCTCACTCAAGGCAGAAGTGACCAGGCTAAAATTAACCTACTTTGGACACATTATGGGAAGACACGGCTTTCTGAAACAAGCTCTAATGTTGGGAAAGGTGGAAGAAAAAAGAAGACGATGACCAACAGCAAGGAAGATGGACTTGGTTAAATGGCAGTGAGTGCACTATTGAAAGAGCTGAAGGACTAGATTAGGGATAGATCATCAGGGAGAAAATGTATGTGGTTGCTAAGAGTTGACAACAATTTGGTAGCATATAAGGCATATAATCAATCAATCAGTCAATGATGCTTACAAATACCCTGACATATAAAGTGTAGTGCTTTGTATAATGCCACTAGCTGCCACCTACTGTTTTTAATATTGTGGTCTCTAAAATGGGTAGTTCTGATCCAAAGCCTGCCTTAATCATGGGTGATGCAAGTCATCAAGAACAAAGGGAGATAATATTTAAAATAAGGTTTGCAAGCATGTCAAGAGAATATTTATGTAATTCAGGAACCTTTGGAAATAAAACTGCATTTTTCAACAGAAAAAAAACATGAACAAAGGTTCTGAAAATACCAGCCAGTGGGAAGCAGTTAAGAGACAGCAAGCCCCATTCCAAACCATGGCAAAAGCAATTCAAATACAAAAAAAGCACATTGCCATATGGAGATATAAAGAGAAAATCAGCTAAACTCTGAAAGCACTAAATATGCAAATAGAGATATTCTTTAGAGAGGAGTGAATAGAATAACTAATTACCCAACTGGTGCCAATATCTGCCATACTGGCAAACTCTATCAAGTCCACAGGTTTTCAAGAGAGAATCGAGCTGTTCTATGTCTTGTATTTTAAATTGTTCTGCAGCTTAAAACATTTCTTGTTTTCTATTTTTCATTGCTTGTTTTAACCATGTCATAAAAAATGGAAATCTTAGTATTGTTTAAAATCACCATGGTTAAAAAAAGGGGGAGACCATGGCAATTTAGGGCTTCACATAACATACCAAGTCATAGTTTGTAAATAAACCACTTTTGGATGACTGGGTATAACATGAAGTCATAAACCATGACATTCAAGCCATAATGACTCAGTTCTCACAATACATTATCTTTGCCTTTATAGGCACAAGAAAAGTTTAGGGAGATGTGCTGCAAAAACTATGCATAGTTTTATATATACTTATATATATATATGCAAGTCTTGGTGTATTCGGGTTTTTTCCCATGTAAGATTGAGAGTATCTTGGTGACGTTTCGATGAGGTCCCACTCATCATCTTCAGGCTGGTGTCTTCGGCTTTGTGCTTGTGAGAGCAAAGCATGATTGGAGCTGCCGTCTCTCTATAAATACTGGTGGGGAGGTGGGGAGTGCTGGCTTTGTTGCTGTAAGTGGATTGGTTGGCTGTGTTGTTACATCCTGATTGGTTGATGGAGTTGATGTTTTCAGATTAGTTGGCTGTTTTGTAACATCCTGTGTGGGTGTGGATCTATCTATCTATCTATCTATCTATCTATCTATCTATCTATCATCTATTCATAAGAATCTGAGAAAATAAAGATAGCCATTGCAATGACAGGAATAAAGGGCAAAAAAGACAAGATAGCAGAGAGTTTCTAAGGTCATGCATAATTCAGAAAAACAGGAGTTTCAGAGAAAAAAAATCTGAAGAAGAAAATAAATGGCTTTGCGACAGGAAGGAAATCCTGTCATAAAGCCATTTATCTCTGAAAAGAAAATGATCAGAATTCAAAGTTGTTAATAGAGGAAAAATATCGCGAAGGCTTTCTAAATGTTAAAATTCTGCAGCGCATACCTCTGAACATACTGGCCTATTTCTACTATACAAAATGCAATGCTGTTCTAATAACAATGAATATATATATGAAGAAAAGATAGATAGATAGATAGATAGATAGATAGATAGATAGATAGATAGATAGATAGATAGATATGAGAGAAAGAAAGAGAGGCAGGCAGGCAGGCGTGATCTTAGTTGCAGATTTTTTTTCTAAGCATATAGTATATGTTTCCAGTAGCCCTTCAGTTCTTCCAACACAACTGTAACTTAGCCCATCCACGTTGCTGCTGGTCTTCCTCTTCTCTTTCCTTCTACCTTTGTTAATATTACAGTCTTTGCTAGAGAGCTAGGTCTTGGAATAATTAGAACTCTGGGTTGAGTTGTTCAGTGATTGATTTGTTTGTTTTCTTGTCTATTGTGGTATTCTCCAACACCAAAGTTCAAAAGCATCAATACTTTTTCTATCCTGCTTCTTCAAAGTATCTAAATATATTTGTGTGTGTGTGTGTGTATGTGTGTGTGTATTTCCATCCATTAAAATCTATAAAAACATCTGATGAAATAGAATAGAATAGAATAGAATAGAATAGAATAGAATAGAATAGAATAGAATAGAATAGAATTCTTTATTGGCCAAGTGTGATTGGACACACAAGGAATTTGGGAAATGGAAGAATAGTGAAAGCATTACCAAAGGGTGATGGTTAAAAATACCTAGGCATATTGGAAGCAGATAACATCTTGAATGGAAAAGTCAAAGAGTCAACAAAAAAGGAATACATCAGGAGGGTCCGCAAAATATTTAAAATCAAAGCTGAATTCTGGAAATATAATTAAAGTTATTAATACATGGGCAGTTCCAGTGATACACTGCTCAGCTGGAATCAGCTGCACTTTGGTTGAACTGGAAAACTTGCACTGGAAAATGCGCAAACCTTTGAATATGTACCACACTTTACATCCAGGAAGTGACATTGACAGGTTGTACCTGCCAACAAAAATAGAGGCTATTGCAAAACCACCAAACTGTAGAAGAAGAAAAATGAAGTTTGAATGACTATGTTAATCAAAGTACAGAAAAATTGCTGAAGGCTGTGAAAATGGACAACATTATAAAAACCACATAAACAAAGGCAGAATATAAGGAAAAGCTGAATGACAGATTAAATAGATGGAAAACCAAAGCTTTACATGAACAGCACTTGAAAAACATTGAAGGAAAATGTGATAACAAGTTGACATGGCAAGGCTTAAGATGGGAACCATCAAGAAAGAAACTGAAGGTTTAATAATCGCTGCTTGCAAGCACTACAAACTAATGCCATGAAAGCGAAGTTACAAAAATCCACTGACAATCCAAACTGTCAACTTTGCAATGACAAAGTTGAAACTGTTTCACATTTAATATGTGAATGTAGGAAAATCGCACAAACTGATTACAAAGCTAGACATGAGTTGCTAAATTAATCCACTGGTCATTATGTAAAAAGTACGACTTACCTGTATCCAAAAAGTCATGGGAACATAAAGTGGAAAAAGTTATCGAAAATGAGAAGGGGAAGATCTTGTGGAACTTTTGAATACAGATGGATCATCATTTGGAATACAACACACCAGATATCACAGTTGTTGAGAACTGAAACATACAATTTATTGATTTCACTGTACCAGGAGACACCAGAGAAAAAGAACTGGAAAAAATCATGAAATATTGTGACCTGGCCATTGAAACTACAT
>JANHFM010005337.1:190785-201717 GCA_032468115.1 Grayia smithii | reverse complement strand
ACTTACTTAACAAATTTCTCACTGAGCAACATAAATTCTGGATTCGGTTATGGTTGTACATCGAGGACTACCTGTAATTTAGTGGTCCCCAATCTTTGGGGCACCAGGGATTGGTTACATGGAGAGAGGTTTTTCCTCAGACTGAAGGAGGTGTGGTTTCATGTGTTGCCTGCATCCTGTGGATGGGGTTTCATTTGTTTGCGTGGCCCAGTTTCTGGCATGCTGTGGGGTGCTGGTCCACGAATTTAGGGTTGGGGAGCCCTGTTGTACTTTATCCCAAGTAGCAGATAAGCAACATATACATATGCCTATGCCTATGGCAATTTGAAGGCCTGGAATGTTTTACGCGTTGACGTATATACATATATATATATGCATACAAAAAAATCTTCATTGTCATTTAAGAACCTACTCACTACAGAACAGTGGTGGGTTGCTCCCGGTTCGCCCAGTTCGCGCGATCCGGTAGCGGTGACGGTGTGACCCACCCGCGCTCCCGTACTTACGGTTTTCTTCTCTGCGCATGTGCAGAGTGCTTTTTTCAAGTTTTTTTCAGAAAAAGGTTAGTGTGCATGCGCAGAGCGCGCATTTGGCGCGCACGCGAGCAAAGCTCGCGTGTGTGTGCCGATCACACGCAAAGCGCGTGCATGAAGAGAACTGGTAGTAAAGGTAAGTAGAACCCACACCTGCTACAGACCCCTCACTGTCACAGCTATCATTTTGCCTAGAAATTATAAACTGCATAAATATGAGCCTCAAATATGTACTGTTTTATTATTATGTCTAAACAATAATTCAGACTATGCCATAGGAAAAAAAAAATCTGGTATGGCGAATTCATTTAAAAAGAAGCTAATTCTGAGCTGTTAAGCCATTTATTTGTGAGTTTCATTAGAAGTCCACAAGGATTGGCATATAACCAATTTTTAAATTACTTTAAAAGGGGAAAAAAAGTCCCCATTACATCCCAATCTCCCCAAGCCCATAACATGGGCTGTTGTTTAGACAAAACAATCAAAACCGTCTGAATTGTTGGACTTAGTTATGCAGTTTCCCCAAATTACTGCCAATGTATATGTTGACAAGACCACAGGTAGCATATTAGCATTCAGATTTTCTTTCAGTTGGACTGAAATGTTATTGTTGATGCCAGCCGCTCTGACACCTACTGATTAATACAAAATGTAAGGTGGGACACCCTTATATTTGAAAGTATCCAATGTCTATTTAGAATTGCTGTTGCTCAAATATTCCTCTCTCACACAAAATTAAAATGTAAGACTTATGAATAGTATCGCTGAAGCTAATTCCTTGGCAACATGTTTCTCCTGTAGTTCTACCATTTTTATATGCTTTAGAGCAAGGCTGAAAATAATGCTAACATTTTAATTCAGGCATTCTTCCCTTAATAGAGCATGGATTTATTTTACAAAAAGAAGAAGAAGGAACTATACAGGCCATTTTGTAAACTTTAGTGCTTTAAGAATGGCATTTCATATTCATTTTTGCTTTAAAAAAATGTGCAGCAAGATAAATCAAATCAACAGACTAACTTAAAGTTACCTTTTCCATTCTCATCTTCATCTTCAAATATGAGATCAGACAGTAAAGAAAGGAAGCCATAAATGGAATTGGTGCTCTCTTCCACAGCACCATGCATGATTCTCAATGGATCCGTGGTCAGTTTGTTTATGGACTGTCCTAAAGACAAAATAGAAAGATAAGAGGGAGGAAGGAAGGAAGAAATACTGTACAAACTGATTAACTTTGAGTTAATTAACTGATTTATAAAAGAATACCTCTTCTAAGGAGTTAGCCTTGATATAAGTTATAATGAGACTACCAGTAGTGGGTTTCAAATCCCGTTGCTATCGGTTCGCTTGTGCATCAGGGGTGGGTTCTACCTACCTTTACTACCGGTTCTCTTCGTGCTCGCGCTCGCTTCGCTCACGCGCACGCCTAAAGCGCGCTACCACACATGCGCAGGAACCTTTTAAAGAAAAAAACTCAAAAAAGCGCTCTGTGCATGCGCAGAATGCTATTTTCGTGGGTTTTGCAAAAAAAAAGGTAAGTTTGGGCACGCGGGTGGGCCCAGGTCCGGGATGCGGAGAACTGGTTCGGTGACGTCACAACGTCAGTGCTACCAGATCGTGCGAACCGGACTGAACCGGGAGCAACCCACCACTGTTGTGCAAGCTCAGAAATGTCTGGGTGGGTGGGCGGAGCCTCCTGCCATTGCTACCAGTTTGCTTGACCCAGGGGGAACCAGTAGCAATCCACCACTGGAGACTACAGCATTAGAGTAGCCATGTTAGATCTTTTTGTTCACCCAATTTAAAGAGATATTTTTTTCAACTCTTCACAGTCGCTTTTTAAAGTTTTACCTTCATCCAAGAGCCTGTTGATTCTCTCAAACAGCTCTAGAAGGTTGATGGGTGAAGCAGGATTTATTTTTGAAAAATCCATACCTATTTTCCTTCAGCAAGACTTACCCTTCCATACACTTAATTATTTGTTTTATAATTACTGTTTCATTCAGAAAAAGCATTAAACTGACAAGGCTAAAATTTCCTGAATCTCTCTTGGTTTCCTAGCTAATTGTCTATTTCAAATACATTGAAAGAAGTCCACGACATTTCCCACAGTGCATATTTAATAATAATAATTTATAGTATTCTTTTTCTGACAATTTGTGCTTCTAATTATGATACATATAAGTAACAACTTTTTTTTATTTCCTGAAGGAAACCTTTCTACTTTTAGAGCTACCTGGACACTATAATCAATCTATGTTGGTTAGCTTCCTGGATTTTGCTGATCCTTTCTTACAATGTGATACAGGTAGTTCTCGACTTATTTAGTGAACGTTTAATGTGATACAGGTAGTTCTCGACTTACAATAGTTTATTTAGTGAACATTCAAAGCTACAATGACAATGAAAACAAGTGACTTATGACCATTTTTCACACGAAAGTTGTGGCATCCCCATAGTCATGTGATGAAAATTCAGACACTTAGCAAATGAATCATATTTATGATGGTTGTAGTGTCCTTGGATCATGTGATCACCTTCTTACAAGCAAAGTCAATGGGGTAGCCAGATTCACTTAACAACCATGTTACTAAGTTAACAACTGCAGTGATTCACTTAACAACTGTGGCAAGAAAGGTCATAACAGACCAAAACTCACTTAACAAATGTCTCACTTAGCAACATAAATTTTAGGCTCAATTGTGGTCCTAAGTTGAGGACTACCCATTTTTCTTGCTGAGTCTTAATTAATTCTACTTTTAAATACCCCCCCTCCCACACGCTATCAAGGAATTGGTTGTGTTTTCTTTTTCTTTCAGTTTCTTTTTCATCCATCCACTCATTTTTCCTTTTACAGTATTCTAAAGCACATTCATTCAAGGAATTTGGTTTCTTCAATCATGTCATAAACATAAACCGTTTCTTGCATGTCCTGCCCATTTTGATCTAGTGGTTGATAACGTATCTCTAGTTCTAATTTATATTTTTGGCTAAAGATCTTGTACAGGAATCTTATGAGGAGACCAATCTTCATAATAAACTAGATTTTATAACTTTACTCAGATAAAAAAGTAACATGTTCACCAGTATGTCCATCCTGTTTTTTCTACAAAGTTTGTTTTAAGAAATGATTGTATCCAACTGATTCTCACTGTTCCACCAAGTTTCCAATAATAATTATATCTATGGTTTCATTCATGAGTAAGTTCTCGAATATCCCCATTTTAGCTTGAAGATTGCTATCATTTACACAGAAATGACTTCATATTTTACTGTTGTTGTTATTATTATTATTAAAATGTGAGTATGAGATATTCATTGCATTTTTAAAAAACTCTCACATTTATCCACTAATCCAGTTCCAAATTGCTTGTACATCTTACATTTTTTTTCATTTTTATAACATTATTAAAATTTTAAGATGAAAGATAAAAAAAAATAACAAGAACCAATATTTACAATAAAACAGGAAGGGAAGGGAAGGAAACAGAGAAGAATAGAAAGAAAAGTACAGAAAACAAATATAAAGAAATAACTTCCAATATTCTTTCACAGCAGTGAAGTGTAACTGTAAATTAACCTCTTACTCAATAGTTACAACATTATTTAGATTTCTCTATAATTTTTCTAATCATCAAAAATTTATATCATAATTTTATTCGTGCAAAAAGTCAATAAAGGGTTTCCAATCAACACTGAACTACGATAATGTTCTGTCTCTAATTAAATCCAATTTATCCATCTCAGCAAGTTCCGTCAGCTTCACCATCTATTCCTCTATTGGGGTATAGCTGACTCTTTCTACCTTTCTGCACATAATATATGCATTTGCCATATATAAAAACAAAGTTCCATGTCTCCCCTTCCCCCACTTATCCATCAATCCCTTAAACATTCTGGTTTAGGTTGTGTACTAATCTTTAAATTTTTATTATTTTATCAGTTATCATGTGTGATGGAGTCTGAAATTTTCTAGCTTTTTTACAACATAAATTTGAAGAAATTCTAGACAGTTTTTCTGGTGACATGTACCAACAATATATTGCCTTATATTATTTTCTGAAATACCTCTCCCTTCCAAACTTGATGCTGGTTAGCTCCTGTTAACTTTCCCCCAGGGGATTACTTCAAAGCTGCTTTGGCAGTGTGTTGATGTTAAGTGTCAGCAGTTTGATTTCACTTCAGTTCAAGGAGAGTCCATCTCTCCAATTTTGTTTGTCCAGAAACATTCCCCATGGCCTGTCAAGTGTGAATCTTTCCACTGAGTACTGCATTTCATCAACACATTGATAGCCTTGAGCTCTGCCTGTCTAGTTATTCCTATGAGTAGAGCAGGTAGCATTCTAAGAATGTAATGAACTTTCTAATTTCTAGACTTTAATTTGTTATCTAGCAGCCTGAATTTGATTTTTCAGGACAGGCTAACTGCATTTTCCAATGTCACTAGTGTCAAAGGAGACCAGGATCATTGCCTTATCCCTCGCACTGTTTGTCTGTTTATTTAAACAATGTGAAAAATCTGCCAACTTTGCACTAGGCAGGGAAGTCACTGTGTGACTATAGGTACTAATGGAGCTGAGTAGGGGTAAAGAGATAAAATGTTCATCAGGACAGGTCAATACCAACTCTACCTCTTATGCATTTTGTGCAATATCATGATGTAAATATTAAAGGGTACAGCTTGTATGACAACATCCTAATACATATTTTGCTATTGCTATGGTTAGAAATGAACACCTATACTTATGATGTGCAAAACTTCACAAACCAATTTCTCCCTCTAATGTTCAAATCACCCAAAGTTAAATTAGGAATAGTTATTCTAATCTGGATACTTGTTGTCAGGTTAGCATTTCTGCCAGGACAGAAAAAAAATATAAGTTTAGAAAGCTAATTCTCTCGCTCTTCATAGGTTCATTTGGGAAAAGAAGTTATTTCCTATCATAACTATTACAAGTAATAAGGTAAATTCTCACATCAAGATAAACTGCATCTTCCAAAGAGCTCAGAAAGCTCAGAAAGCATGGTCATTACTGAAAATTGTAGAAATTAAATATAATCTAAAGAGCATCAATGGGGAGATTGTGCTAAACTGTACTGTGGTCTGTTTACTTTGGTGTAGTACAATATATGAATCAGGCTATGATGGTTTGGTCAGCAAGCTATAACTGAACATAACATCTGAATAAAATTCAGAAAAAGTAATGGTAGCAGGGATACCTCCAAGCCCTTCAGGACAGTGGTCTGCAATGCTTTATTCTGATTTACCCTGTATCCCCCAAAATAAGACATCCCCTGATAATAAGCCCAATCAGTCTTTTGAGTTCATGTGCTAAAGGATAAGCCCTCTCCGAAAATAAGCCCTCCCCGAAAATAAGGCCAAGTGCTTATTTCGGAGTTCAAAAAAATATAAGACAGGGTTTTATTTTTGGGAAAACACGGTAGTTACAATCTCAGTACCAAATAGCCACAATATCCATCCCTCCAAAAGCTGGTCACTGACCTATGGATTTTTTTTTTAAATCCTGCTTCCCAGGCTGCTATATTTCAAATTGGCCAACAACTGCCATTTTTTAATTATCATGTTAGAATTTATTCAATTCCCTGATTCTGAGAAGCAATACATATATTGCTTCTCAGCAATTATATATTAATATAATTATCACTTGCTTAAGCAAAGCTCAATTTGCTACTCCTTCCTGATCTTTGAAACAAGATCAGGGACAGAAATATGGGTCAACAAAAATCTATATGGGATGCAAACTGAAATAGAGAGCCAGTTTGGTGTAGTGTTTAAAGCATCAGGGTAAAAAATGGGAGACCATTAGTTCTAGTACCACCTTGGGACAAAGGCCAACTGGGTGACCTTGTTCCAGGGGTGAAATCCTGCAAGTTCTAACAGGTTCTGGAGAACCAGTAGCAGAAATTTTGAATAGTTTGGAGAACCAGCAAATACCATCTCTGGCTGGCCCCAGAGTGAGATGGGAATGGAGATTTTGCAATATCCTTCCCCTGTCATGCCCACCAAGCCACACCCACAGAACCTCCTTTCAGAAGGAGGCAATGGCAAACCACTTCTGAAAAATGTCTTGCCAAGAAAACTGCAAGGACCTCTCCAGGCAGGCTCCAAGGATCTGATGTAACTGAATGGTAGGCAAAAAATTCCCTGAATTATAGGTAGTCCTTGTTCAGTGATTCTATCATATAGCAACTGTTTACAGTTACAGTTACAGTGGTAATGAATCAATCCTCACATTTATAACTTTTGCAATCAATCCTCACATTTATAACTTTTACAGATCTCTAAAGCAAAGGATAGCTGAAGTAAAATCATAAGCATAGTTATGGTTTCACTAGCAACCACTTTGCTTAAGGACCAAGTTGTCAGTTCAAATTGTGGTTGCTTAAAAGAGGACTACCTGTAGAATTACAAACTTGCTCCAGTTATATATTTGTCATAAAATTTCAAGCAAGTATTTGCATTGTTAGTCATTCCTGCTTTGCAATACTAAACTCCTTTATAAGGGAGCCTTGTAATAAAGCCTTTTGCCTTTATTTATTTATAGCAATAGCTTATATCTCTCTGCATCAGTGGTGGGTTGACCCCAGTTTGGCCCGGTTCGCGCTATCCGGTAGCGGTGATGTTGTGACATCACTGAACTGGTTCTCCGCGGCTGGGAGCCAGCCCACCCGCGCCCACCCACACTTATGGTTTTTCCGAAAAAACCGTAAGTGCGCATGCGCGGAGCGTGCGTTTGGCACGCGAGCACACAGAGTGTGCATGCGCGTGCTGATCACACGCAAAGCGCATGCAGGAAGAGAACTGGTAGTAAAGGTAAGTAGAACCCACCCCTGCTCTGCATAGTGCTTAAAGCATTCTCTGAGCGATTTACAATGTCAGCATATTGCCCCCAACAATCTGGGTCCTCATTTTACTGACCTCAGAGGGAGGGAGGGAAAGCTATGACAACCTGGAGCCCGTCAAGATCAAACTCTAGAGTTAGCCTGCAATACTGCATTCTAATTACTGTACCACCAGGTCTCCTATATTTATTTATCTATTTATCTATTATCTCTCTTATATCTATTTATTTATACCAGTTGTATTTTTCCCTTAATCAAATATCGGTTTGTCTGTGATGCAATTCAAGAGGCTACTTTTTCTACTTGTTGTAAGAACTAATTACCTAAGGAACCCTAAGATCCATACTAACATGCATTGGAGTTCTCAGAGGCAGGAGTGTAGCATCTTTCTGCAACTCTTTAAATCAGCCATATATTTACCTGATCCTGGTCCTAATCCTAGCAAAATACATTTGTACTTTGAAACTATATTAAGCAGTTGATTGCTTTCTGTCAGCATGAGGCTACAGTTCCATAATGCACATATTCTTTCCTCCTTCTCCACAGTTCAAAGAATACTTTGCTTTGCATTTCATGGCCTGAACTGAGCTGCTTATGGGTTGCTGATACAGTTAACATCTCTGCCTCAAGATCCTCCAGTTCTTGGTTATTTCTCAATCCTTGGGACATCTTCAAAGCCCTTCTTCCTGTACTGCCACTAAGGAGAACTTAACCCTGAGAGAGGGAACTTCTGACTTTGGAATTTATTGGATGCTTTTATTAATGACTTTCAGGGCTAGGCCAATGCTTTTTAAAAGTGGCATTTTTGTCTCCCTGATGTGGTTTTAACTCTTCTTTTTGACAGCTTCTTCAGCTATTGAATATGTATCGAATTTTATGGTAAATGTCTATTCAAAGAAAAACCAGAAAGTTTGGGATATTTTATGGTACTTTCATGTTTGTATCTTTTTTATTTCTACTGTTGTTTTTATTAATTGGATATGGATTTTCTTTTATTTGAATTACAGCTTCATAGATTTGTCTCACTGGAGTTCTTAAGGTATGTAATAATTAAAACTCATATGATATTGAGATTTAGATAGGGTTGAATCTTCATTTTTGCAACATGTTGGGACTATATATCTTTCCAATCTGATTTAGTTTAGGCTGTTTTAAAAAAGAGTTTCCACAATTTAATATTAGAAATCATCCAACAGATAGATTAAGTCAAATAATGTGTGTGTGTGTGTGTGTGTTTGCAGTATAATTAAACATCTGAGCTATACCTGACAAAATTATTAAAAACTAAAATTATTATTCTAGAGTTTATTTTGCCCATTACATGCAATAATATCTGAATTAGCTTTGATTTTCTTTGATAATCACATTTAGTGAGCTTTCTTTAATTCTCAAACTTTTTTATAATCAAACTGAATTAACCTCTTTGTAGGTTTCCCATATCATTGTTGAAAAACTCCAGTTCAGTTCAAAATATGAAAGCAAACTTGTTTTTTCATAGCTAGTAGAATCAGCCACATGATGAAACAACACCTTTCTAATTCAGCATTTTCTTTGGCTCTCAATTTTTTCTGTAAGCATTAACATCTAAAATATTTGCTAGGGTATTTCCTTCTGTCTTTAGTTAAGGGATATTCCTTTTTGTTTTTAAGACCACATTTTAGAGTAATTTATAGTCACTAGTTAGAGTAAAAGCTGCACTACAGGAGTTCAAACTTTGAAGTCAAAATACATCTGTTGCTAGAAACATATCAGAATAGCTTGGTTTTAGACCTCCCATATTGCTGTTTTACATTTTTGTCTTAAATCAACTTTGTATTGGTATTAAGAACCTTGCCAGATGATGCATGTCTAGTTATTTGTTTCAATGAAGAACATGGGTTATCTCTAAAACAAGGAAGATTCTAATGTATTTAAATTATCTGAATAAGCCTGGGAAATTCAAATATATTAAAATACATCATGTGACATCAAGGCTACCCATATTGTGCAGTCTCCATGAATTAGCCTCAGTGAGTCCCCAAGGAGAAGGGCGGCATAGAAATTAAATAAATAAATAAATAAATAAATAAATAAATAAATAAATAAATAAATAACTGTTCTCCTATATATTAGTATCCAGACCACAGTGCATGAGTGTATAAATTTCTGTGCTATTTACAATTATAGCAATGATCACTCAAACAACTAAATGTTGCAGTAATTGTGAGAATCAAAGCCCCAACCACAAAGGAAATCAGAGATCTAAAACCTTTTGGCAAAACCACTGGCCCTCATCCAGGAAAGCACCTTGTCCTACTCCACAATGGTTGTCTATCTAATTCTACTTTTCAAATTTAAAGAATTCATTTAAAACAAATACCCTTACCTACTGATAATGAGAACAAATTCTGAGCTTCTAGATAATACTAGACATACTAAACTTCTAGCAATGACTTTATGGCAACCAATGGGGCTTACTGAATCAATCTGATGATTTTAAGGATGGATTTAAATAAGCTGTTAAACTGTATGATGATTTGTTAGAAGATGAAGCACACCATTTTTATTGCCCTCTATATTTTATTATTATTTATAAGACCAGGGGGAACAATCTGTGTTGTTTCATAATTATCAGAAGCTCTCTCCTTTTTTTTAAAATATACCTCTGAGTGCTCTTTCATAATTTCTCTATCTTTCATCTAAAAGACAAAAGCCCTCCATAGACTCATTTTGTTGGAAGAATCAAAGTAGCAGGCCACACTTAAATTATAGATATAGCTCTGAGAAGTTCCCCAACCCTGTTAGACAATATTTGGAGAAGACAAGTAATGTGTCTTTAGTCACAATCTAGAGCAAATTCTATCTCCAGCCACATACACCTACGTTAAATGGAGGATGTATGCACTTCTTTAAAAGAAGGTGGAGATTATTTGAAGCTCTGCAGCTTCTTTTGAACCGCTGCCTAATATGATGCAATTCTTAATCTATTTTTTTTTAAAAACTATGTGAGCAGAAAAAAATTAGATCTTAGGAAAGAATGAGCTTCTTCTTCTAAGCAGGCAAAAGATACAGAGAAAAAGGAGGAGGAATCAGAAAACAGCAGTTCAAAGAAAAAAGGAGGGGTCAGAAAGAGTGAAAATAAGAGTGTCAGGAGAGTACATGAGATACAAATATACAACTACAGCAGTGTGCAATGATGTCCCTCTCCTTCTTATCATTCCTTGTTTCTTTGATTCATATAACTGCCCATCTCAGTTATAGCAGCTATGGGCAGCTTGCAGCAGCAAAAACAATACAAAACATATTATAAAATGCAGCTACCCCCAAAACCATTAATAGACTAAACCAATCTAAACAACGTAGCATGTCACATATTGTCACTAAAATGATGATTCCCATGCCTGGAATATGATCAGTCTTAAGGGCAGGGGTGAAATCTAAAAGTTTTCCCTACCGGTTCTGTGGGCGTGGCTTGGTGGGCGGGGTTTCCCGTGACAGTGGGCGTGGCTACGTTGATGTCACTCAGAGCCACGCCCACTAAGTCACCTGACTCCCA
>JANHFM010005337.1:156069-172484 GCA_032468115.1 Grayia smithii | reverse complement strand
TTTGCAGTATCCTTCCCCTGCCACGCCCACCAAGCCACGCCCACAGAACTGGTAGCAACAAAATTTAGATTTCACCCGATTCTACCCCCAGAGGTGAGGGCCCCACCCCCACCCCCACTTTCCTGGCCTTTTGGAAATGTCTAAACACCTTGCTCTCCATCTTGTTTGGGGGTCACAGAGAAGCATGCAATTGTGGGGCTGAACAGTGCCTAAAGGCCCTGTCTTCTACCTTTTAATTCTGAATTTTACCTATCTTTGCCTTTTATCTAAATTCTATATACAATTTTTATGTTTTAATAATTTACTTGTACTCAGCCCAGAGTCCCTCTGTGAGGAAGATGGGAGGTTTCTAAATTTGATACATAGATAAAAAATAAATAAATTCAAGCAGGAATTATCCTGCCTTAGGCATGAAAGCTGGCCGGATGACTTTGAGCAAGTAACTCTTCCTTAGCTCAACTCATTGCAAGGGTGGTTGTTGTGGTAAAAACAGGAAGAGTAAGAAGTATTAGGTATGTTCACTGCCTTGAGTTGCTTATAAAAATAATAAAAGCAAGATAAAATATCTTTAAAAAGTACCTGAAAGATTTGCCAGCAAACGTAAGATGGATTCAGAAAGGGAAAAAGTACATAAATGCCAAACAACAATGAAGTGACTAGGATGAGCTTTAAAATCTACCCTCCCAGCTTTATTTTATTATTTCTTTGTCCTTTTTATTTCTGCAGCCTCTCTATCTAAGCCTGCCTTCCCAAGCTTTATATGACCAAGGCTATTTTTAGAGGTGACTGATGATCAGGTTTTATTAACTAGTACAAATTCCAGCTGCTAAAGAGGAGCAGCTTCTTCCCTTCAAGCATGCCCTTCAGCAAAGCCAGATTTCCTAAAATATATATATACATAGATCATGCTGAGTGGCTGAGTCTATTAAAAATAAGTGAGTAGAAATCTTTTTCAGACAATTAGAACATCAAGATTGTTACAGTACCTTCTGCTGTAATCTCAGTCATAATGCTGATGGTAAGAAATGCACTGTAAAAAAAAGTTCAAGTTGTATTAGCAGCTCAGAGGATCTGACAGGGCCAGTGTTGACTCTCGCAGGAGATGGTGTATTAAAAGGTGGGACGTCCTCTGCACTTCTAACTTTCTTTGGGTTCTTCTTTTGAGCTACTTTCTCTACAAAGCCCTGCCTTGCCTTCCCCACCTTCGCTAGAAACTAACCCTGTCCCAAGGCAGTGTTCACAGCTACACTAAAGTATCAGCTTCTAATAAAAATAGCCATGGCTCTCAGCAGATCTGTAGCTCAGCTTATTTGGCATCCTAGGCACCACTCAGGGACTTGATCTATTTTATTCAGTTTTAAGCACCCAGCTCCAAACTAGAAAGGCAAGCGGGTAAAAGCAAAGGCAGCACAAAGGAACTGGAAGGAGCTGTCAAAGCCCTAGCCGCTTCTTTTAATATGATTACAGTTCTTTGAGATCTATGGCAGAAAACATGAAATACAGACTTGACGGTAATCTTATCCAACCAAGCTGAAATGTATTCTTAGCATACTCTTAGCACATTCTTTCCGGGCCTTATTTGGGTTGGGAAGGACACCGTGAAGTCAGCCACAGTGACTGAAGAAGAAAATTTAACTTAGGTAAATTTTCCCCTGTTGAATTCCCTGCTGACATTTAAAATCACTGAAATACTCCATCTCACCCTCTGTTTCTTTTTTTAGTTCTTGCCCCTCAGTTTCTAAGAAGAAATCTGCTGGTTCATATCAAGAATGAATCTCTTCCAATGCATTTTCAAATCTCTGAGTGTCCATATTAATAGCTATGGTTACTGGTTAATGCAGAGTCCTGATGTTCACTGGTATCAGTCTAACTCTTGATGGATAGATAATTTGTTTATTTGTGTGCCTGTTTTGTTTTTAATTTAATATAAAATGTCTGCAATGTCAAAGCTTAGGCAACTAAGGGAAGTTTGGGAATCTTCAACAAATTGCATGATGCTTTATAATGTCTAGATCAGACTGTGAATTCTCTAGCGTTCACAATGGGATATGTTTAAAACAGCAGATGTGTTTGAAAGAGCATTTTGAGAACCTAGACTGAAAAATCCATACATTTTCAAACCCCTGTATTTCTATATGCCCACTCTGTTTTTACGAAGTGATAGGGAGGAAAGATGTCATATTGTTATAGAGAATGTCAAGGATGTCAGAATGTCAATGTCATTCTGTCAAGGACCTTGGAGTAGTCATCTCAAATCATCTAAGTGCCAGAGCTCACTGCAATAACATTGCCAAAAAGACATTAAGAGTTGTTAACCTAATCTTGAGAAGCTTCTTCTCCAGTAATATTGTATTGCAAACTAGGGCATACAAAACCTTTGCTAGACCAATTCTCGAATACAGTTCACCTACCTGGAACCTGCACTGTATATCGGACATTAATACAATTGAGTGAGTCCAGAGGTATTTCATGAGAAGAGTACTCAACTCCTCTGCTCACAACAGAATACCTTATGCCACCAGGCTTGAAATTTTAGGATTAGACAATTTAGAACTATGCCACCTTCGGTCTGACCTAAGCGTAGTATACAAAATTATCTGTTACAATGTCCTACCTGTCAATGACTACTTCAGCTTTAACCGCAATAATACACAAGCACACAATAGATACAAATTTAAGGTAAACCGCTCCAAACTTGATTGCAGAAAATACGACTTCAGCAACAGAGTGGTCAATGCCTGGAGTGCACTACCTGACTCTCTGGTTACTTCCCCAAATCCCCATAACTTTAACCTTAGACTGTCTATTGTTGACCTCACCCCATTCCTAAGAGGACTATAAGGGGCGTGCATAAGCGCACCAACATGCCTACCGTCCCTGTTTACTCATTTCCTTATCCTGTATTCATAATCATGTTTATACTTATATCTGTTATCTTACATGTGTTTGACAAATAAATAAAATTAAAAAATGTTTTAGAGAATGCAAGATGAGAATTCTTCAATGTGGCAGGACCCACTATAATTTAGTTTTCCTTTATTAGGCAGGGACACAATAGGCTGAAAGTGAGATATTTGATATTTCTTTCCTTGTTAGAATCAAACCATGTCCTGCTGAGATTTAGTTTTCCAGAAATTATTCCTCTCTGTAGGAATAATTAGGAAAAGAGATTTACTAGGATGACCTGCTTCCAGAGGCTGAATGATTCCAATGGATTCTAGAAGATTTAGCTACATGTGGAATACAGAGGTGATCAAGATGGTTAATGCAATAATTTCTGAATTTCTTCTCACAAGACAGGGATTCTTGTCTGAAGGCAATGAAGTAGAAGTAGAGGATTATTAGAATGCAGGAGGATAACCTCATTTCAAATCTGATCACTAGTAGAAACTTATTATCACTATTTTATGGTCATGAGGAGTTGAAAAAGCAAGCCTTTGAGTAACTTTAGCCAAGCTTCTCCAAATGGATTGGTTCTTTTTTGGATCTGACCCAACTAGAGGTCATATAGAACCCCAAGTATATTGTTGCATCACTTCATGGCTAGACACTTTGAAGGAAAATTGATCAAACCTATCTATCATTTTATTCTACAGTTCCAGCAGTAGAAGTGTCCATGATTGTTTAATTGCTTCTCTAAATGAATTTCAGTGTTAAGGCCTGATATAATATCACCACATGCTTGTTCACCCTTGTCCACTCATGGGTTGTCTCATTTGGTGAGAAGATGAGGATGCCTAATTAATAAATCAGTGCCTGGTTATGAAGACTAGCAAACCAAAGCTCAGTGCAGACAAGATAGACTCTAAAGGATTAAGTCTGTAGTTTAGAGGTGCTTCTGGATCAATTTCTGAAATTACAGCATACACTGCATCAATGACAAGAAACAGATTTCATCAGTTAGGGCTAGTATGCCAGCTGCAGTCATACTTAGACAGAAATAACCTCCCTATGGTAATTTTTAGATTGCTGCCATATATTTTATATGACCCTGAGTATGCTCCAAAACACCAATTAAAATATTGTAGCAAGAATCCTGATTAGAACTGAGTGACATACAGTAAACATAACCAGCTCCTTTGGCTCTTCAATAGTTCCCAATTACTTTCCATTTAAAACTTAAGCCCTTCACAGCAGGAGACCATAGTTTTGAAGTAATGACTCTTTCCATGTTGTCAAACCCTTTAAAATTGGCAAACTCAGGAGTGAAAAGTCACTTTCACTTCTGAAATGAATGAAAAAATGCTAAGGTTAACAGAATCTTGAAAGCCATCCAAAGCTATTCTCCAAATCAGCTTATACTAAGAGTCATGAGAGCTGTATTACTCTTTCTCATGTTTTCCTCACTATTTGGGACAAAGCTTTTTCAGTTATAACCCCTGATTTGTATGCCTCCCCCATGGTAACAAAAGTGATTAGGGGGCTGGAGGCTAAAACATGAAGAACAGTTATTGGATATACCTAATCTAATGAAATGAAGGACTAGGAGTGACATGTTAGCACTGTACCAATATTGAGGGGCTCCTGCAAAGATGAGGGGTTCAAACTATTTTCCAAAGCACTGTAAAGCAAGACAAGAAAGAATGGTTGGAAAGTAATCAAGGACAGAAGCAACCTAGAACTAAGGAGAAATTGCCTAACAGGGAGACCACTCAATAAATGGAATAGCTTGCCTCCAGAAGTTGTGGGTGCTCCAACACTGGAGGCTTTCAAAAAGAGACTGGACCACCATTTGTATGAAATGATACAGGATCTCCTGCTCGAGCAGCAGGTTGCACTAGAAGACCTCCAAGGTGCCTTCCCACTCTATTATTCTATGATCTATGGTACCATTTCTTTATCTTTTTGGCACCAGGCAAAGACATTCGTCTTTTCCTAGGCATTTTAATGATGTGTTGATGCGGCTGTGAGATTTTAAGCTTTTTCTTTGCTTTTATTTTGTTTTTGTTTTATGTGATAGCTTATTCTTTTTACACCCTCTAGTAATATTTTAATGTATATTTTCATAAACTCTTTTAATCTGTTTGTACAATTGAATTTTACTGTAGATTATAAAATAATGTATAAAATAAAATTTTACTGTAGAATATACTCTAGATTTCAAGAAGATATAAGAACATCTTCAGAAAAAACTTTAGTATCATGGCTAGATTTTGTGTAATGCCTGCTGAATTTGGAGCAATAGAGGGACGAGAACAGCTACAATGTCTACTATCAGTGCTATCAAATTACAAAAATCGGTGTCCTGCAGAAGTTTAGAATTTTAGTTTCCATCATCTTTAGCAAGTTTGAGAAAGGTATATGCAAAATATAATCTAAATATTCTGACAGATACAAACTTGCCTATCCTTGATTGCTAATAAACTGAATTTGGTTATCCGCTTTACTTGCAAATTCTGTCATCAGCAGACTGTGATATATGAGCAATACAGAACTAAATTCATACAAAGCTGTTCTGATATTCTGTTGCCTATACAGATATTCTTCAACCAATCACCATTTGTTCAGCAACTGTTCAAAATTATCACAGTGCTGAACGAATGGTGGTTACAAGTGGTCCTTGGAATTCCAGCTCTCCTAGCACCTACATGGTCACAATCTGGTGCTTGGCAATTGGTTCACACAACTAGTTGCAGTATCCTGCAATTACATGATCACTGTTTGCAAAATTCCCTGCTGTCTTTCCCAGAAAGGCAATGGAGAAGCAGGCAGGAAAGGTCACAAGCTGGGGTAGGTCTGCCCCACCTGTTTACTCTTCCCCAGCCTGTCTGCACTTGCAACATGTCATTCATTTGCATATCCTCATGCACCCTCCCTGATCCACACTGCTCCTTTGAATGCATACACCACCTGCAATGTACCCTCACACACCTGCCACACCCTGCACCTCTTACTCAGTCTCTTGGAGCTTCATAATGCCTCCCCTGGACTCATGCACATCCTTTCATTTCTTCCCCTATTCACATCCGAGTATTAGTATCTTGCATCTAAGTATTAATATTTGAGCTCCTCTTTAGTTAATGGAATCAAGGCACTCAGTGGTTGCTTAACATTCACATTTCATATTCATTTACTAAATACTTTATTTGAAGATTTAATCCAGGTGGTTTTAAACAGAAACACAGAAGTAATCAGAAATAGATGGATGTATTTAATATTGGGAAGGAGGTTTCTAATTGCTGTATTTAATGAATAATGAAATGCTGTCAAAACAACACAATATAAAAAATCAAATGCATAGGAAAATTGAGCTATTTCTTTCTTTTTTTAAAGTAACCCTTTAGCAGAAAGCTTCCTAATAAAGTGGCCTATTGATCATACCTGGTGTACTGACAGGATTGGAAGCTCTACTATATTTTGTTTCCTAGAATCGAATAAAAAGCTATTTTCAAGAGGGACATTCATTCTTCTTTGTTGAAGCATAATAATTACAAACAAATGAACAATGAGGCAGATCTTCCATAAAACAGCAAGCAGGACAGTTATCAATGCATTACCTACCCAGCCAGTAATTAAAGTGTGCTAATTGCATTCATAATCTTGCTTGTGCCACGCTGTCAATAGATAAGATAAAAAACTGCTCAAATGAGCTTTCATTACTATGTAGAATTTAATGGGGAAAGTTTTGATATATGAAAAGATGGCTTCAGAAAGGTGTGAAATCGGATGCAAAACTATATTATGAGATTAGTCGGAGAGGTGTGGATTTGTTTTTTCAAAGAGCTATGAGCAAGAATCACATTTCTTAAACATTTCCAAACAACAAAGCTAAACATTGGTAGAAGGGGTGAACAGAGATGACATCATTTAATTTTGACATCAATTTGTAGCCTCTCCCTGGCCCCCACCAAAAGGGCTTTATTGGAAAATTCCAAAGATAGTTTGATCCAATTCAGTATTCACATCTGGTGCCAGTTTTGGAAAAAAGAAGTCAATTCTCCTAACTACTATGACAAAACACAATGACTGTTAATAACCTTGTTTTTCAGCAACATGAGATTCAATTCATAAATAATTTAACAGATTAACAAAGTTGGAAGGAACCTTGTAGGTCATCTAACCCACCACCCAAGCAGGACACCATACACCATTTCTGACAAACGGCAGTCCAATCTCTTCTTGAAAGCCTCCAATGATGAAGCTCCCACAACTTCCGAAGGCAAGCTGTTCCATTAGTTGATTGTTCTCATGGAGAGAAAATTTCTCTTTATTTCTAGGTTGAATCCAGGGGTGAAATTCGAACACCTCAGCCTAGCTCGGCTGAGGCAGTAGGGACGACTTGAATTGGTTCGCCAAACCAAACCGATTCAAATCTCCCTCCCTGCAAGCCTCAAGCCTTCGCATGTTGCCAGCTGGGTTTCACCAGCACGTTGGCTTGAGGGGCTTTGGCAGCGAAGCAAGTGATGGGCCGCGCTTGTCCTCTCGACGCCCAGAGAATGAGCCAAAGCTGCTGGAGCAACAGCACCGCAACAAAAGCCACTCGATGACCCACTTGACGAGAGAAGACCCGCTGATGCTTCCATGGTGCTGCCGCCGTCC
Organism: Grayia smithii; assembly: GCA_032468115.1. NCBI lineage: Eukaryota > Metazoa > Chordata > Lepidosauria > Squamata > Grayiidae > Grayia > Grayia smithii. The sequence goes on along the minus strand of JANHFM010005337.1, from coordinate 164,945 downwards.
TGCTTGGCTCCCCGCCTGGACATCATCATGACCTGTGCGCTGACCCTCTGCACATGCGCAGAAGGTTCTGTGCACATGAGCCCAGTGAGTGCGCATGCCCGCTCCCATCTCCAAGCCGGTAGTGAAGGTAAGTATATATTACCCCAGTTGAATCTCTCCTTGACCAGTCTCCATCTATTATTCCTTGTCTGGCCTTTGGATGCCTTGGAAAATAGTTGACCCCTTCCTCTCTTTGGCAGCCCCTCAAATATTGGAATATTGCTATCATGTCTCCCCTGATTCTTCTCTTCATTTAAAGGAGAAATTGCCAAATTTTATGAAATGTAAAAATGCGTTTTCATACTACATTCCCCATAAAATCTGTGTCTATATATTTATGTGTGTGTGTGCTATTTCTATTTCCCCCCCCCAAAAAAAACAGAATGTGATATTTTCAAGAACTTTATCATCTATGCCAATTTGAAATAGATAGTTCTTAGAGACAGATGGGGTGTTCATAATAGGAATGTTCAAAGCATTTGAGTTTATTTCATCTTAGAAGCACCATTTCAGTCACAATAACTGTGTGTTTTCATGCTCAAGCATGGAGCTTAAAACAATTTGACTTTAAAATATTTTGCAAACCCCCAGTTATAAGGATAATGTTATTCATTCCTGAATGAAGTTACTCATTCCTGATTGCAAGTGGTACAGCAAGAAGAGTACATTACTTTTCCTGTGCAATAAATATTTCCCATAAATTCAAAGGTTATATAATTACCCACCAATTGTAGTTTGAAAAAGATTGTTCTGCAACCAGTAGCCACCACGAAGCAGAGGCATATCATAAAGGTCTGCTTTGCTATATTAGAATAGAATAGAATTCTTTATTGGACAAGTGTGATTGGACACACAAGGAATTTGTCTTGGTGCATATTAGAACCATCATTACATCATTGTTTTGTTTTACATAACAAGTTAAATAAAAGTATTAGATCTGGTCTGCAGAAATATAAGCACCCACTAGATGGCAGCAAAGGGCAAGAGTTTATGTTATCTCTTTGTTTCCATCTAATGGCCATCTGTATGTTGGCAACATCTTAATCCACTGTTCCTACAGGTGGTGGTTTTCCCACCTACTGCCTCCAAACCCCAAATAATATCTCTGGAGGTCTGGAATAAGAAGGAAATGAACTAGAGCCACCTGCTCCTTCCCACTGCAATTTATTTAGCTCCAGATATGAGACGGATTTGCAGAAATAATTCTGTAAATAAAATTGCTAAAATTGCACATACTGAGCTGTAGTAAACCAAATAATGGATTTGCTACATTGCACCAATACATGTTCCTCAATGTTGTGTTGCCAGCTTGATGTAGTGTTTAAGGAATTAGGCTAGAGACCAGGAAATTGTGAGTTGTAGCCCTGCCTTAAGCACAAAGCCAGCTGGGTGACCTCAGGCCAGTCTCTTTCTGGAAACAACAATTATCAACTTAATAGCCATCCATCAATACCCTTGTTAACAACTAAAAGCTACACGCAAACAGGACCCATAAAAATACAATGCTTAGAATAGCCCAGCGTTCATATTATGAAGAAGTTCCCTAAGGATGGAATGAGCCCAAAAGCTTGGAAGAATAAACCTTTAGTCCTGGTGATCGTCTCAGATTGGAACCTGCAACATTATCCTGGGACATGTATATTTACCTTCATTTTCCAGTCTCTTTCCCTCTCAGCTCTAGGAAGTAGGCAAGGACAAACCATTGTGAAAAACTTTGCAAAGAAAACAGCAGGGAATCCAGACAGTTGCCAAGAATCAACAATGATTTGAAGGTACCATCCGCCTCTCCCCTCCCAAATAAAAAAACAATTGTGGGGTTATATCTTCAAAAGCAAAACATTGTTTCCACTGTAAAAATAATTGCAAATCACAAAAAGTGGAAATTACTTATTTTAAATGTTATTTTCCATTTCTAATAATTGGTTATTACACAGTATAAAAGTAAAGGTAAAGGTTCCCCTTGCACATATGTGATAGTCGTTCCCGACTCCATGGGAGGTGCTCATCTCTGTTTCAAAGCCGAAGAGCCAGTGCTGTCCAAAGATGTCTCCGTGGTCATAGCATGACTAAACACCAAAGGCATATGGAACCACCAAAGGTGGTCCCTATTTTTTTTTGCAAGTAGAAAAATAGTACTCAGTATACCCTCCTACAAATATTCTGCTTATTGACAGACCCATCTTTATCCATGCCGCCATATCCTTGAAAATACCTGGCATATACTGTATTATTGAAACAGAATTACCACTGATATACAGAAATGATGCTTGTGGTGACATAAACTATATGAGTAATGCCAGGACATACATGTCTTCACTTTAGATGATGAAGACAGGAATTCTTTCTACACTATACTATACTTGTGGACATTTTTGACAATCTCTTTCATTTCACTGGGTCCTGAACTGTGATTTTACTCTGAGACCTGCAGGCTTCCTTCTAAGCTGTTTGCCTTATCTAGAGGACTGAAGATAAAGAGGAAATTGGTTTCTGTAATATTTAATTATATCTTGTACCTCTAGGATTCCTCATCTCATATTTACATCTTGCCTTTAAAGCTGAAACAGTTTCTTGTGGAAAACTCTGAATTCCATTAATTCTTTTGATGTCCTGCATATAAACCTGCATGTTGTATTTTGGTATTAAAACGTTGTAAGCAAGTAATAAAAATATTCTGATAGCAGAGAGATTCAGTGGCACAGAAACTCCAACTTCTTGAGTATCATGGGGAGAAAATAAGTACATCAGCTTCAAAGCTAAAACCATTTTTCATCTTTTCTTAGGGAATGGAAAGGATTTGAATCTGACAGATCCAGAGTTTTTAATGACCTATCGTTAAGACCCACTATGACATACTAACCAAATGCTCTATTGATAAAGTAATAGCTCAACCTCCCACCAGAGGAGCTATGTAAAAACATTATTCAGATGTGTACAAATTCAGTGCAATGGTCCAGAACACCAGAAAAAGAAACGGAGTGCCTATATAAAATGGATACCGATGCAACTTTATCTAAAGTGCCTGACCACTCAATCCATTACAGCACAACTACCTCAAGCTATAAAAAGGGTAATAACAGAAATATCTTAGAAACAACCAGCAAATATTGCAACCATATGGAATCATCATAGCACCAACCAATTAAAGCCCTCCAAAATATCTTAAGTAAACCCAAAGACACTGTACCCAAGAAGAAAAAACAGGAGTCATCTACAACATGCAATATAAGGACTGTAACAATCATTGTATATGACAGATAGGTTGAAGATTAGCAGACTAGCAGAGTGCATCCAAGAATACCATTTAGCAGTCAAAAGACACAATGAAAGCTCCTTCATCTCACAATACATGGACAGTGTTAGGTCCTCAGGGCTACGACGGTTGTTGTGTTAATTGCAACCTTCTCGCCTCAGTTCCTATCTGCCTTGTTTTCTGAATAGAACAGACAGACTAAACCATACTTTCCTTGGGAAACTGTGAGCATTCTAGACCAAGCTAAATCCAAAAACATAAGGAATTCCTGGAAGCTTGGCACTCAGATACTTTAGCCATCAACAGACACATAAAGATAAAATGCATTTGCACACTATTCAAAAAAGGCAATTGGCAAGGCTGACTCATAATGCACCTCTACTCTACTCATAACTTGACAACAGAAACTAAGGGAGGGAGGAGGGGAATGCATGGAATGTACCGGGAGGGAGGTGAGAAATTTATGGGAGCCAATTGCAGGCTGAGAAAATCCTGACACTTCAAGGTCATGTAATGGGAACCTTCTGAAGGTTTTGTTTTGTTTTCCCAAAATAAAAAGAATGTGAGGGATTGGTGGACAATGGTAATGGGTGGCCCAAATGGGGAAAAGGGGAAGTTAACTATGCTGTTTTTCATCTGTAAACCTCAGAGCTAACTTTGCTTCTTCTGTGCCTGTATGGAATTATCAGTAAAGTTATACTCTTAGTAGAATAATGTCCCAGATGTTTCTTTTGCTGCATATGCCAACGGGACAGTTGACAACAATAAAAATATTAAGAAGGAAACAAAAAGACCAAAACACATCCTCTTCAGCAAGCAGGATTAACACCAGTAAAACAATCAATCAATCAGAAAATAATACCCTAATCAAGAAACTACTAAGAGGCACTTTTTTTAGTGCAGTCATAACTTCAAATGGTTGTTAAATGAATGGTTGCATGTTGAAGTCTACCTGCATCAAAATATTCCTCCAAGGAAAAAGGTCATTCACAAGAACCCTGAAATTAGGCAAAGTAACTGCCAAGTCACACCTTGGCTAGTTACTTCGATGCAGCATCCCAGACTCTAGGAGGCAGGCTGTTCAACACTTAATAGCCTCTGCCCTGCAGGCTCTGGCTGCAACCCAGGAAGAACAGGAAGATCCTCACATGAGGCTTGGCACGTGGGTGAAAAGCAGCAGAGCAGAGAGCAATCAAGGATCAGCTGCCTAGGATAAGAACCAGCTGCTTTCACTAAATTTAGCGTAGATGCATCTATCCCTGAAAAAGGTGTTTTGGGGGAAGGGGCAAAAACATTCACAAAATAAGTATTTGGCAACATCCTACCTTGTGGTGATTGGGCCTGGCTGATTTCTATCACTTGCTATTTCAAATTTAGAAATATAATCCTCTCACATTCCATGAAATTGAATTCCATTCTGATTCTCATATTTCTTTTCATTCTGAGAAAGTCAAAACAAGATAGTATCAGTTTTCAGTATCTGCTCTCATCTACTGGTCATCCAGATTTTTGCAACTCAGATCTGGTTGCTATTTTATATATTCTCTTAAAAATGTTAATTGTCATTATGCCAGTATTCACTGCTTAATGACTGAGCCATTTATGTATGTTTGTCCTGTGAGTCGGAAGGGTTAAAAGAAGACATACATGCTTGTTCACTCACTGGCTATGTTCAATAATGTGCTTAAACAGATTAAGTAGTGACCTAGCAGACATATTTGTATAATATACTAAGTTCACGATTTTTTGGTTTTGGGAGGCAGGGTTTTGTGGCTTAGTGTGTTGAATTTACCTAACCCATTCATTAACTTGCTTTCCAGATACAATTCAAGGTACTGGTTATCACCTTTAAATGCCTCCATGGCATAAAGACAAGTTTATTTATTTATTTATTATTTTAATTTATATGCCGCCCAACTCCTGAAGGACTCCGGGTGGCTCACAGTAAAAACACAATGACATAATATACTGTAAAAAAATTTAAAATCAAGTTAAAACAATAACAAGAACACTCATATCCCGTTTGGGGCTGGATCTTGCTGCATCACAATAGCGAGATCAACAGCCCCATGCCTGCCGGAAAAGCCAAGCTTTGACTGCTTTGTGGAAGGCCAGTAGGGTGGAGGTAGTCCAGACCTCGGGGGGTAGTTGGTTCCAGAGAGCCGGAGCCGCCACAGAGAAGGCCCTTTTCCGCAGGCTCGCCAGCCGGCATTGTTTAGCTGATGGAACCTGGAGGAGACCGACCCTGTGGGATCTTACCAATCGCAGGGAGACGCAGGGTAGGAGACGATTTTGGAGGTAACCTGGTCCTGAGCCATATGTGGGTTTTTTTTAATTGTGTGGTATTTTAATGGTTTGTTTAACAGTAGCTGACTGAATTAGGTAAATAATTTAGCACAGGAAACAAAAGCAAGCACTTATAAACAATACCGTTCCAAAACGCAACAAGCTAAAATAATTCTTATTCTAGCTGAATTATACAGGTAGTCCTCTACTTACAACAGCTCACTTAATTTACCATTCAAAGTTAAAACAGCACTGAAAAAAGTGACATGACCATTTGTCACACTTATGACCATTGTAAGCATCCCTAAGGTCATGTGATTTATATTGGGATGCTTGACAACTGACTCAAATTTTCGACAGTTGGCAGTGTCCCGGGGCCATGGGATCTCCTTTTGCGACCTTGTGACAAGCAAAGTCAATGGGAGAGGATCCAGATTCACTTAACAACCATGTTACTAATTTAATAATGGCAGTGATTCACTAAACAAATGTGGCAAGAAAATGGGGCAAAACTCACTTCGCAAATTTCTCAACTAGCAACATAAATGTTGGGCTCATTTGTGGTTGTAAGTTGAGGACTACCTGTACCTGGCTGCCTGAATAGCTTGACTTTAGACACATTGATCCGCCAATGTTCTGCTTCGTTTCTCTTCAGTTGTCGGTCAAGAATTGCTTCATTCGTGGCTCTGTTGTCCGCTATGTCCAGCTTCCAGCCGATGAGGTGGACACCCAACTCTTGCAAGATGCTGCTCGCAAGGAAGCCCTCCAGCAGAAGCAGTGATGAATTTTTATTTTATTTTTTATTCTCCCTGTGTGACTTGTCCTTCCCTGGAGAAGTACCGCAAAATGGTGGAAGGTCACATTATCTCTTTCTCTGGGAAATACCAGCAAAGTTAGCATTGTAAATACGGCCATCCACAGTATGTTCCTTGGATACGGACAGTGCTTCCACTTGCTAATGTTTCGTTCCTTTGTTCCTTCCAAATGCAGCATCCATCCATAATGGTTAAAGATGTTCGCACCAACCTCCTCCATCTCTTAGGACTGCTGGAGATGAAGGTTGCTGAGCACTAAATTGAAGAAGAAATCATAGGCCGCCTCTTTCCAATTTAAAGCCAGTAATAAAATCCTTCCATTATAGATCCTCTTCCTTGCTCTCTTCAGCATTCAGTGAATGGTATTGTTATGTAGCAAGAAACTCCAGTTTTGGTCAAGGATTGATACTCAACCATGAAAATATATTTCTATAGCTTGTTTGCCCTGCAAAGTGCCCTAAACTTGATTTTCTTTATGTATTACCAGCCCATTCTAATTTCTATAATTTCCTTCTGTCCTGATGCAGCATAGCTAATGCTAATGTGATTTTTTCCCCCCATGTTGGTGTATTTTCTATTTATAGGATTTGAAGCAATGCTTTCTTCGGAATTTCAACAGGTTGGAAAGGAGACCTGCAAATTCCCAAGTATGGAGAGTGTCCATTTTATTTTTGTTGTACACACACTATAATACCATTCAGTGTCAATCCAAGCTTTCCTCGTTGCAATATAAAATGGCAGCTGTGTTTTCTCTGGCCATTAGAAGAAAAGTTGCAGGTTGGGTCCTGCCATTTTTGAGTTTTTTAAACATTTCACTGGTTTTGTTGTTGCCTTTTGTATTGTTATTCTTAACGTTTTATGGGATATGCACGTTTTTTAGGAAGACTTTTTGAAAGCATAATTTGTTAAACAGAAAGTGGACAATTAAAAGTTTGATTTGAAAGATAGAATTGGTTGTGGGCTACCATGTTATTTATTTAAAAAAACACACCACAGTGTATGTACTTCTTGTGTCCCTACATGGGTGGGCAACAGCACTTGGCTTTTAAAGTCCTCGGCTTAAAACCACAATTGAACCCAAAACTTCCATTGCTAAGCAAAACAAGTGAGTGTCAGTGTTCCAGAAAACCTTCGCCGAAGAAAAACTCCTTCGCAATCGTCTCTCAAAAGTTTCTTTTATTCGGGGAAATAAACTGGCACATTCTGGGAAAACCCGAATCTGAGAGTTCCAGGTTTTCCCACAGGATATCAAAACCCCCCAAACCATCTCCTCCCTCCTCCGATGGTCACAAGGTCCAATCATCGTATACTCCCTCTTGACACCACTCCTTCTCCAGATGTCGGTTTGGCCTGACCTTGACCGTCTTACATAAGGCTATTATGGCTAATATCTCCTTCTCCCAATTCCCCCCTCCCACTTTCCCACAGCATAGAAAGTGGAAGGTTGGAAACCACCTAATATGGCTTCCAAGTCTGACAGGCATCCTCCCTTATGGAAAGATCAATCACCTGAAAAAGAAATTGGATAGATACAAGGAAAGGGTTAAGGCATTGTACAATATTCCTCTAACCCCCTCTCCCCCAAAAAACAGGGCCCTTCGGTTTGTCCAGGAAGTTCACATGAAACTGACTAATCGCTCATGTACAACCCAACTCTTCACCCAAGTGGCCTCAGAAAACGGGTATCCCTTCCAGTGCACTAAGTACTGTAACCGGCCCCGATACTGTATGGAGTCTAGGATTTTCTTAACTTCATAATGGGTTTCCCCTTGTATTATCAAGGGGGGAGGAGGTGTGGCTGGCCTAGGCCTCAACCTTGAGTCTTTCACCGGCTTCAATAAACTATTATGAAAAACTGGATGTACTTTGCCTAACAACCTGGAGAGACAAGTCATACAGTTACCGGGTTGATTATTTTCACAATTGGAAAAGGCCCAAGGAAATTTGGACCTAACTTCTTGCTAGGCAACCTTAATTTCAAGTACTTGGTGGACAAATATACTTTATCCCCGACTCAGAAAGGGGGCTGGGAACCCTATGCTTGTCTGCTTGGGCTTTATACTTCTCTGCTGCCTTGGTCAAAACCTTTTTTGTGTTCTCCCAATCCTTTCTCAGTGATGTCATCCATTCATTTAAGGATATTGAAGTCGGTGGTACTCTTGATAATTCAGGCATCAGGACAAAGTCTGTTCGAGAGGTTATTTGAAAAGGAGTTAACCCTGTACTCCTGTGTACCACATTATTGTAAGCCACCTCTGCAAATGGCAATAAATCGGCCCAATTTTCCTGTTGATAATTTACTAGCATCTAATGTATTGTTCCACCATAGCATTCACTTTTTCAGCCACACCATTAGTAACAGGATGGAACCCGGAACTAAGGCCTTGGGATGATCCAATTGACTTCAGGAATTCTTTCCAAAACTTTGCAGTGAATTGGACTCCTCGATCTGATATTATTCTCCTGGGGACCCCATGTAGCCT
>JANHFM010005337.1:136617-148412 GCA_032468115.1 Grayia smithii | reverse complement strand
AGCACTAATTGCAAGCAGCTGGACTTAAGTGGAGACACTTAGCCAGTGCATTAGCAATCTGTGCCACCAAAGACTCTTTGCCCTAAGTCAAACTTAGGGCAATTTTCCTCATATTGGTATATGCCAAATATATTAGATTTCAATTCCCATAAATTCTAGCACGACATACTGTCTATGGATTTATTTATTTATTTATTAAATTTGCTTGCTGCCTATTATGCCACAAGGTAAGGTAGCTTACAACATTAAATGGATAATTGAAATTTGAACTCCAGACATCTGGAAAGCTCTGCTTTCTGGCAGAAAGTGGATCTGCTTTCTGGCACAAAGAAGTAAAGTCACCATTGAGTTGAATTCAACCTCTGAGGACTACGTAAACAGATCCACATAATTTTCTTTACAGTAGTCTAAAAATGATTTTGCTATTTCTTTCTTCCAGGATGTTTCATTAAATTCCCAGTATAGCCTATAGGTCAAAATTGAATAGTAACTAGATGCAGTCTTGCATAGCTTTGTCAAGATCAGCCACAATCTGAGTTGCAATTGGGTCTGCAATCCAATTTTAAAATGCTAGAAGATTAGTAACTGTTTTACTGTAATTTTCACTGAGTACAAAGATTTGAAATGAAACAAACCTTCCTCTCCTGCCATTCCAAAAATTAGAAGTAGCCTCTAATGTATTTCATTTTGTTACTTTCAGATCCTCTTTTAAAGGTAGATTCAGACATGCCTCCTTTATCTCTACCACCAACTTCCATGGACCTCCCACATTCTTTACATTCAAATTTCTCAGATTTCTCAAATGGAAAGGTAAAGAACAGTAAAACTTACTCTATTTTAAACTGTTTTCTGTGGATCGTATTTATTGCATTTAGCTAAAATACTCTGCAGTTAGTAAAATATATTATTTAAGCATATAGGCAGTAAAACAATACTAATATTAATTTGAAATATACAGTAAGGGTTTTTAAAACTCTATTATCAGTACTATTGGCTATATATTTTTCAGTAATAATAATTATATGCATAGTTAGCAATAATCTCTATTAAACGTTTTGCTCAAGTAAGAGAAATGTTTCATTAGAGATGAATTGTTTGATAGGGTTATTATGCAAGAGGCAAAGTAAGGCATAACGGTTAAGATGTTGGAGTTTAAGGCAGCTGTCACATCAAAATCCTGGATCCCAGCTTTTTTCAAGAGAAGCTAAGCAACAATAAACACTCCTTCCAAAATCTTGTAGTTCAGCTAAATTATCCTTTATTTGAGGCAGGAAATCCTACAAACATCTTTGATCTGAATCTGGTATTTAAATGCAATCAATAAATTAAATACTTATCAATTTGACACCCATTAAATACATAAACTAAGCCAATTGCCCAGTCTAATGTTATGGAAAACTATCCATATATTCAAGTTTGAATATATTTATCCCATTCCAGGAAGTAGCATCCAAATATGCTGCATTCTGATGATATACAACTTCAGAGTTATGAAACAATGCATATTAGTACCTGGCAGTTAAAATAGAAAAAAGACCCAAGAAAGTAATAAAGAAAAAAACATAAATAAGAAGGTATTATATTAGTTTTTAGTAACATTTCATATCATATCTTCAAACTTCTAAGATTTTATATCACAAAAAAACATTACCCAACTTTCAAAATCAGATGGCAACAAAGCTGAGCATACCCAGTCAAAATAAAAATTAAGCTTCTGCAATATTTGTTACTTAAGTAGTTAAAATGGCCATTAAACCTGCTCCCCCAAACCACCTGGAAGACATTGTGAATATAGAGGATTATAGTGAAGAACCAATTCTATTGTTTCCCTAGCAAAATTGATACCACTAATCAAATCAAATTGAAATGTACACTTTTAGGTAGGCAATTCTAATGGTAACCAGAATTAGGTATAGTTATTTTGGAATGACAGCCTGTTGTGTGCCTTGGGATTGAAAGTAATTTTTCTGATGTTTACCAAAACATGTCATATCTTTTCTCTTAAATGTGTAGCTCTATAGTTCTTTCATACCTCAGGAGAAACTGTCTCCTAATCGTGACACTGCAAGCCTTTTGTGGATGCCAAGGGAAGTGGAAATTGCCACCAGCGGCTTCAGTGAAAAAAACCAAATTAGTGAAGGCATCTTTGCTACTACTTACAGAGGTCAGAGAGATAATGCTCACTATGTTGTTAAAAAACTAAAAGAGGTAGGTGTCTGTCTTCATTTAACTCATGAATTGAACAAAATTAGAAAGGCATGTGCAATGATTAACAATGGGGGTGGGGGTTGTCTCTATATAGCCATGTTGGATTCCTGGCACTGCCATTCCCATGCCTAGCATTATGTTTTTGAAAGAAGACTCTCTGCAATAATTTCACAGGGCATTTTTTGTTTATCTGTCTTGAACCAAGACTGGCTGAATCAGAGCCAAATCTAGCAAGAGAGGACAAGTTTAAAAATCTGGATCCCCAGTTATTGTTAGGAGTTGAGATTGGATTATTATAATGGAGTTAATTTTATTGAGTTAGAACCAAATAGCATTACATTAAACTAAAACATATGAAGAACAGTTGCAGGAACTGGATATGTCTAATTTAATGAAAAGAAGGACTAGGGGAGACATGATAGCAGTGTTCCAATATCTCAGGGGTTGCCACAAAGAAGAGGGAGTCAAGCTATTCTCCAAAGTACCTGAGGGCAGGACAAGAAGCAATGGGTGGAAACTGATCAAGGAGAGAAGCAACTTAGAACTAAGGAGAAATTTCCTAACAGTTAACTTGCCTCCAGAAGTTGTGAATGCTACAACACTGGAAATTTTAAAGAAGATGTTGGATAACCATTTGTCTGAAGTAGTATAGAGTTTCCTACCTAGGCAGGCAGTTGGACTAGAAGACCTCCAAGGTCCCTTCCAACTCTGTTATTCTATTCTAAGGGTTGGATTCCTCTAGGGGTGCTATGAAGAAAGGGGTTTTTTTGTTTTGTTTTTGACAAAGAGGATATTCCTATGCTTCTTCCCTCTCTCTTCTTGGCTTCATAGCTGGAGAGCTTGGGAGAAAAGTATTAATTTTCATAGAAAAGTCCATTCTGAGACTCTAAAATTCTAATAATTCAGAGCTCTCTTAGAGTGGTTCATGACAGCTTTCCTTTCAATGACTCCTGTATGTTTCTGAAATGACTTGTTCTGATTTGAGATACATAATTTATTTAAAGCATAAGTTCCAGGTCCTTTGCTGTAAACATACAGTAGCTACTCATACACACAGAGAGAACACAGCTATACATAACATAATAAATACTTTAATTAAAAGTATATAATTTTGAGACTTTCAGAGGAAAATTCCTAAGTGAATAGCTAATAATAATAGTCTCCGTCTACCTTCTTACATCTCAGTGGTACATTCCTCTCAGATACTTCATTATTTTACATAATCAGTGCTTTCTCTTTTTTTCACTGTTCTTTATCTCCACTCCTGGCTCATTCAAAGAATTCAGAAATTAATTTACACAAAAATCCCCATATGATACATTTAGGTCTACAGCAATTTTCACCTACTTAATCTGTTTATATATGCAATCCTGTATTATCTAATATATGAGGATGTTTAAAAATTTTATTAGTAGGATGACTATAGTGGTTCCAAATGAGAAATGGAAAAAAAGGATGTGAAAATAAAAAAATTAAAAATAAAATATTGACGTAATTTTATTAACCACACTGAAAATAGTGGTGAGAGGAAGATGAAGAAGTTCAAGAATAGTGGTATGTTTGCGAAAAAGAAGGCTTCTTTAAATCAGTTTATTCTTCAGTTAAGCAGATGAGAGCTCTCTCTCCAGCACAGATTCCATCAGAAAAGCAGGATTTTCCAATATAGCAATATATAACAAGCAATGCTAAGACCTCTCACTAATGAATTAAACCAGGAATTAAACAGTCTGAATTATCCATCTAGTGAGGGCAACAGACAAATCAACAGAGCCAGATCTATCCTGAGAGAGGATCTATCATTGGTTCTCATCAGTGGTGAAATTCAATTTTTTTTTACTACTGGTTCTGTGGGCGTGGCTTGGTGGGCATGGTGTGGCTTGGTGGGCATGGCTTGGTGGGCGTGGCAGGGTAAGAATACTGCAAAATTTCCATTCCCACCCAACTCCAGGGGAAGGATACTGCAAAATCTCTATTCCCACCCCACTCCAGGGGAAGGATACTGTAAAATCCCTATTCCCTCCCCACTCCTGGAAGAAGGATATTGCAAAATCTCCCTTCCCACCCCACTCTGGGGCCAGCCAAAGATGGCATTTGCCGGTTCTCCGAAGTACTCAAAATTTCCGCTACTGATTTTCCAGAACCTGTCAGAACCTGCTGGATTTCACCCCTGGTTCTCATCCACTAATCATAGCTCAAGCCACTCAAACACATTTTTAATAACTTATAGCCCATCTTGGACAACAGCGCTTCACTTTCTCAAGCATGGAGAAAGGTTAGGCGCAGCAGAGCCAGTTCTTAAACATTTAGCAGCACACCATTGCATACTTCAGATGGTTTCAAGCAATCTGAGAAGATTATAGCACAACACATTTTTGACATATGACAATTGTTAATAGAGTAGCTCCACCTCACCTTAATTTATGTCCTACTTCAAGTTATTTAAGTCCTACATTAAGCCCTACTAGGCAACTGATGAAGTGAGTTATACTCACAAAAATGTATACCTTTTGATACCTTGGCACTCTAGGCTCATACCAGTGATAGAATTCAATTTTTTTTACTACTGCTTCTGTGAGAGTGGCTTGGTGTGCGTGGTGTGGCATGATGACATGGCAGGGGAAAGGATATTGCAAAATCTCCATTCCCACCCTACTCTGGGGCTAGCCAGAGGTGGTATTTGCCAGTTCTCCGAACTACTCAAAACTTCCCCTACTGGTTTTCCAGAACCTGCTGAATACCCTGCCTCATACAACTCCCTTCCTTCAATGCTTCAGTAATGACTTAGAATACTTTGTAGAATCAGCCAACCACAACTCAGAGTATATAAACCTTGCTACTGTTATATCAACACAATAATGATGAGGATGATGTTAGCCCTTCAAGATAGGCAAAGTTAAAAAAACCAGGCCCAGGAGGGTTTCAAAAATGATCTTCTTTGGAGTAGCGTAAGAAAATCAAGCCCAGCAGAGTTTTTTCTCAGCCTCATCTTCAGCAAAACAAATCAAACCAGGTTTAATTACATGTTTTTTTCACACTTTCCTTTTTTCATTACTCAGTAATATTTTCCAAGACCAAATCTCCATTTCTTCATATTGTGAGACTACAAGTCACTAGGGGAGGAAATATCTCCTACTAGGACTTAATGGCATAGTAGAGAGAATGTGAAAGATACCAAATGTTTTTTTTTAATCTATAAAACTAAATCACTGTGTGTAAGTTAGTTTTTCCTCAATTTACTTATCTTTCCAATGTATCTCAGTACAGTTTCATCATTTTTTGTTGGTATAAATGAAGTGCATATTGTGTGGAAACCCACACTTCGTTCATGCTCCAAGAAGTGCTCAAAATTTATTAACAATAATTTAACTATGAATAACTGAGCACTCAAGTGTCTCCTTTCTGTGCTAATGGTTATAATGTGTGTGCTTCCCGTGAACTCTGGTTAAACAATTAAAAATTATGCAGTTATTTATGAATCCTCAAGAGTTTAGGAAGTGGACACTTATGGGTTTGGAAGCAATAAGGATAAGGAGGGATAGAAATAAGTACTTCGGCATATCAGTAATTACAAAATTGGCATTTCACTTTACAGGCACTATGAAGAAAAGAAGCAAAAGAAATGCAATTAGAAAACCAAGGCAATTGCTAGAAATAAAAATGGAGAGAGGTTAATGAAGAAACTGTCTCAAACTATAATTCAGGAAGATTGTTGTTGAGAGCGTACTTTTAGAAAACAGTGGGTGGTATCAATGAAAAATGTGACACGATAGCAATGGGAATTCAATTTGAGAAACATTGCTAGATTCCCCATCTGCACTTCTGTTAAAGAAAACCCATTTTAAGTCTGTTGATGAAGACAAACATAAACTTGTGCAATTCAGAAAAAAACATATGTGCAAGGGCCAAATAACCCTTTGAATGAATTCAAATAGGAATATTTTCCCCTTTCCTGGCAAGAATTTTCGAAGAGTGTATCATTAATAAATCTTTATCTATTATAAAATTAGAATGATGTTCCACTCTGAAATATTGTAGCATAACAGCAATACTTGACTTTTTCTGAAATTTAATGTAGTATTTTTACAACATATATAGTGAGAAATTAAAGTTGCTTGTCCATATGTGTGTCTCATCGCTTACCAGATGTTGCCATGCAGCAAGAAGCTGGAGAGTTATGGATAAGGAGAATGTAAAAAATGATTGTCTTAAAACGTAACATTAGTTTCCAAGTTTTCTTAACTCAGTTATCTAGCACCATTTTATACCTTTCTGAAGGTATAAAAAGCAGATCCAAAAAGGCAGAATATACAAAGATGTATATATATAGATGTTAGGCTGGGTAGACAAAACAGCAGAAAGAATGAGTACATAACAGAAGTAATTTAAACATATCAATACACTGAAGAGTTTCATCTGAGGCATGGGTAAATGTGATCTTACTCCCACTAACAAACTGATTTACTAATTTACTAAGATCTTTGAATGACTCATACATAAGCAAGGTCTGTTGGCTCTCCAACACTTTGAACAACCAATAAAATTGTGACTCAATTGAAATGTATCAGCTGGAACCCATTTTACATGGGAGTATCTCTAGCTCATCTTTTTGTAGCAGGTGCTGCATTGATTCCTTTCCAGATGTATTGGATTCCTGGATTCTCACAGTTCCTTGTGAGGCTTTGCTAATCTGGAAAACATCAATTTGCCTATTCCTCTTCTATGGATTGAGCTGTAAAATGAACTTTGAATCAGTAAAACCCTGTTTAAATGTGTCAGTGAGGGCTGGTAGGTTAAAATTGTTAAGACATGTGAAATTCCATGGGGGTGGGAGAAGGGGGGGGACAAGAGAGAGGTTTTAAATGTGGACACATGGGAGACACCTGTCATTTCCACAGAACAGGACTTTAGGATAGAGATTGATGAAAAAAAAGCCCTAAATGCAGCAGGCACAGCTCATTTCATTTCAGAATCAATGCAATAATACAACTTATTTGCTTGAAGTAAAGGGCAACATTGCCTCCCCCACCCATATAGCCATTAGTCCAAATATTAAATTCACCAAGCTGTTTTACTGTGACTGATATATGTAAAACCTAGCAAAAACAAGTAAAAGCGGGTGTTGGTCCTACCTGATATGCCCATTTTCTGTTGGTGCTGAGAGACTCCAGGCATGGTATCACTCTTCTCTTATAGCTCTATAGACTGAGTATAAACTGAAGAAACGCCCTCTGCTGATGCCTCCCAGTTTTAATAATGTTACAGCGATGTCTCATGATGTACTACCTGCAATGACACCCCAAGTATATCCTCAGACCAGACCCTACTTAGTGTGGGATTGGAGTCTCTCAGCACTGACAGAAAATGGGCGTATCAGGTAGGACCAATGCCCCCTTTTCCTGTATGGTGCCTCAAGATTCCAGCATGGGACATACCAAAGCTGGCTGTCATCATGGGAGGGTACCTGTCTGGTCCTGCTCACCGATCGTTCCTAGTACTTGCTGAAGAACTCTCCTGCCAAAAGCTGTCTCTGCTGAGATGAACGAATTCAGTTGGTAGTGCCAAATGAAAGACGACAACTAAGACAAGGCATTGTAGAATTTTTGTCAAAGGATGTGGGATTGGAATAAGCCCCTGGAGAAACCTACTGCCTCTGAATTATATCCATAAATAATCTTGGCACTGGAATGGCCTCCGTTTCAGTCATGGGCTCTGAAAATAAGAGATCAGAGGGATCCGCAGGTTCCAGAGAAGCCTCAGGCTTTGACGAGCCAGGTTGAACTCTTAGTCTGAAAAAGCAGTGTCTCCAGATGGAATGGAGATTCACGGTACACAGCAGTACAGGGCTGACTCCTTTCCAAATAACCTCTGGGATGGACTTTGTGCCGATGCCTGGGTTGACAAGAGAACCTCCAACTTCAATTTCCTTAAATGAATGGATGACATCACTGAAGAAGGGTTGGGAATACGGTTGTTCAGGCGCCATACCCTTAACTTCTGATAACTCTTGATCAATCAGGCCCTCTTCCTTCGAAACCAAATCTTCACTCCTCGAGAAAGTGTCCGGAGAACCGGAAGCCTGGTAACTCGACAACTCCCTTGGATGCTGAGGGAACTCTCCTGCCATCGTTGCATTTCCAATGCCATCATTGCTGTTTGGAGGAAATGCTGTCTGTCAGCTTCAAACCCTCTCTTAACTGCCCCAGAAATCCATTGCTGGACGAAAGGATGCACTTCTATGTCACCTTCCCCCAGCGGGTGGAGCCCGCCACCATGGAAGTGAAAGTAGCCTTGGGTGAAGGCCAACCACCTTTTCTTCTGTGGTAAAGGTGAGAGGCCCCGGGGAAGCCAAATGCCACTTGTAGATGGCCCAGGATCTGGGATAGGGACTGAACCCGACTCCTCCTGCATAATCAAATCTCCTGCAGTGCTGAGATTATCAGACTCTGATATCTGGCTGAAAGCAAGGCCAGGAGGCTTCCTTTTCTACAAGGGGGCTTAAGTGCTTCCATTTCTCTGCTGATTTAGCCCCTTTTTCCACCTGCTTCTCTGAGGCCCTTTGAAGCCTTTGCTCAGCCTTCTCCAGGGCCTTAGAAGGCTTCTTGTTAGGGACAGCCTTGGATCTTGTCATGGCTGCTGCTCCCCTGGCCCCACTCTTAGATCTATAAGATCCATGGTTGGAGCTGTGACTGCTAGCTCTGCTTGCCTGAGCCCCTCATCGTGAGGGTAGCGGGCTCAAGCCACTGGCTCTTCATGCAGGCCCCCCAAAATGGCTGCCACAGTTAGTGGAGCCTTTCTGGCCTCCCTTTCCTGCATACCAAGCTTCCAATAACAGTGGGCTCAAGTCTAGGGCTCTTCATGCTGTAAACCTCTTCCCAGTGTCTCTTCACACAGGCCTCCAAAATGGCTGTCACAGTTGGTGGAGCCTTTTCAGGCCTCCACTTTCCTGCATACAAGCCTCCAATAACAGCAGGCTCAAGCCTAGGGCTCTTCATGCTGTATTTTCCTTCTGTCCCCTCTTCCTTGCACTTCCAATTTACTGCTGAATCAAAAGCTGTTTTTGGCGGAGCTCGCTCTGCCATGTCTATCAGAGCTACAGACTGAGTTGAAACTGGGAGGTGTCAGCAAAGGGCGTTTCTTTAGTTTACACTCAGTCTATAGAGCTGTAAGAGAAGAGTGATACCCATGCCTGGAGTCTCGAGGCACGTACAGGAAAATCATACTTAATTCCAGTTCGCTTGATGTTATTGTACATTCATACTCACCTTTAATAAGCATTGAGCATCAGGTAGATGTTTCAGAGCATTGGTGGGAGGGTTTAAACCAGGTAGATTTGCACTCAAAAGGAAGGGAAGGAAAGGGAAAAGGAAAGAAAGAGATCTAGTCTCTTGATGCCTGAAGAAACTAAAATTCTCCTTATTTGAAAATCCACTGACTAGAGATTATGTATTCCTGAAGCAATCCATTGCTCTGTCAACATTTTTAGAATATCACGATACTTGCAACTCACTTTTTAATGTAGCCTGCTCAAATCTAGCTGTTCCACACCAGCAATGTATCTCACAACCCATTAATGTGTGTAATATAAAAAAAATGGGAAACATGAGAAGTTTTTCCCCTCTCTCCCCGTCCCCCCCAGCTATAGCAATTAAAAATATATTAAAACATAAACTTCAAAAAATGCATTCAATTTAAATATCAGAAAGGAGAAAAAATAATTAAGCAATAAAATATCAGCAGGGCAGCTATTATAAGAATTCCTTTGTGACTTTTCTGAGATTTCTAATCCCAGCTATAAACAAGTTGAAAACAAATGCCAGTGCTTAAGTATTGCATGTGTGTGTGTTTAATAACTATGATGACAGATGAAGGAATACTTGAATGTCTAAAATGGTAATGGCAGAATGAGCCGTACTCCTAATAAGGAAGCCTAACACAATGTATTGACTGTAGTAGAATATTAAAATGCTGGCTTAGGAGTGGATAGATTCATCCTTATATTCTCATTTAGGCATGAAGTTCGCTGGATGACTTTGGCCAGTCATGATTTCTCAGACTAATCAACTTCACAAGATTTTCTTTATATACCATGAGTGAGTGATGGTGAGTTTAGTGTCAGCACTTACATGTTTTTTTCATGATGATCCCTCCCTAACATGGTCCCTTAGGTCTTCCATTGCCACTGCAATCTATCCACCTTGCCATTGGTCTTCCTATTCTTCTCTTCCCTTCCATCTTTCACAACATTAGAGCTTTCTCTAGAGGGCTGGGTATTCTCCCATACCTAATATGGGAACATCAGGTAATTCTACTGGTTCATGCAGAGTGCTAGACTAATAACCAGAAGAATGAACCAGTAAGCAGAAGAAAAGTCATGAGTTATTTTAGGAAAGGAGGGATATGCTATATGCTATAACTCAGGGGTGTCAAACTCACAATGACACGTTGTCTTCATGTGACGTATCACAACTTTTTCCCCTTTGCTAAAATGGGTGAGCGTGGCCAGCACATGATGCATTCAGCCCGTGAGTTTGACATTCCTGCTACAACTGCTTGAAGCTTCAACAAACAGCTTTTAAAAGCATTTATTAAGGGTTCAAAATATTGCAAAGTACCTTCATAAAGCATCTTGATGATTACATCCTGACAACACAAATTATGCTACTTTATTAAGGCCCAGCCAACTCAACTACCACACCCTTTCCCACACCTTTAATAAATTCAGGGGAAACCCTGAATTTAAGGAAAGAAAAAATATAAATGCTAGGACTGTTTGAAGCCTTTTTGAAGGAGACTTCAAAATGGTGCAAAGTTCCTTCGTAAGTACTATCTTCATGTTGTCTCAACTACCTCACTCTTCCACACATAATAAATGCGCATAAGCAAGCAAGCAAATATGTTTATACTACCTCAGATTATTTTAGATTAGAAGAAAACATTCATACTATAGCAAAACACGTTCATTGTAATAGAATTTGCTTCCAATTAATAGGCATGGGATTATAGCCTTAATCTCTTTTATTCTGATTCAACACATCTACAGAAAAAGCTTTCCCACATACCTGTTTTCTATTACAAATGCAGATAAGGAGTCTCCATTCTGTCTTTAATATCCAATGAAAAGCACTTTTTCCACAAAAAAAGCATGGAGAACTTGTGGCCTTTTATATGTTACTGAACTACAGATCCAAGCATTTCCAGTTCCATAATTCATTTCAAAAGACACTTATTTAGTTTTTAAAGGGATGTTGCTGTAACTGAGTACCAAATCGGGAGATTTCTGTTGATTACTTTGAAAAGTTTTATTCTTCAAGTTAATATAAGAGCTATATACTTACAAAGGGGATAGGCAGATGCCTACTAAATTTAAAACTTCCATTCTTTTACACATGCTCTTTTTACCACAAAAATTAATTGGTTTACATATCATCAGGGCTCCCTTTCAGCCCAGAACCTGAGAGATTAACAGACCCATTATCTCTTTAGTTGTGATGCCTGTGCACTACATGCCAAAAGGAGGCTTGGGAAAATAAGTAGAACAGCGAGGGGGGGGATCAGCTGTGGCGCGTGGTTTAGCTTTGCTAGAAAGC
>JANHFM010005337.1:105502-115948 GCA_032468115.1 Grayia smithii | reverse complement strand
TTCCCCATCTATTTGCCAGGAATTGAGAGGGCTGGATGCCATGATCTTAGTTTTCTTAATGTTGAGTTTCAAGCCAATTTTTGCACTCACCTTCTTTACCCGCATCAAGAGGCTCTTTAGTTCATCTTCACTTTCTGCCATTAGAGTGGTATCATCTGCATATCTGTGGTTGTTGATATTTCTCCTGGCAATCTTAATTCCAATTTTTGATTCATCTAAAATTCTATTCATCAAAAATTCACCATTTTTCTTACTTTGTTATAAAAGGGCAGTCTATACTGATAATAATATTCAAATAAATATATCAAACCCTATTAGTATTTAAATTAGATGAGCATTAAATCATTCAGGAAATCTAAAAATAAAACTATAATAAACTAAGTAAGACTTACCAGTGAGAATGGCAGCATATAAATTTAATGAATAGATAAACAATCAGAACAATTTATTTAAAATATTTGTAATCGCCTTAATTCTCAGTTACAACAATCAACAATAATCTGTTGGCAAAGACAGAGATTTCAAGTTATTAATATTTAATAGTCTAAAAACTAACACTATCACCCAAATCCTAAAAGAAACATTGTGATGTTGCTCTAGCCTTTTGTGCTTGCATTGTGATATCACACACAAGAATGTACAGGGCTAAATCTTCATTAGAAGTATGTTTGTCCTTCTGTTACAATATCGAGGTGTGCCAAAGGGGAAAAAACTGATTATGACCATAGCTGCACTTAATAACAATTGAACAGACAGCACACAAAAAGTCTCACTTTAGAATTCAGAGGTTTATTAGAATTTAGAGCATAATAAACATAAAGCATTTACATTAATCACATTGCAGTGAGAGTCAATCAGACGAGCAGTCAAGGGGATGGCTTGAGACTGAACACTTCCCATTCTTTACTCTTGTCTTATATACAACCACAAAGCCACATGACTTTCAGGATTCTGTCACCTTGCCATAGCAACAGGGCAGTTGCTCATTTCTTCAGTATAAATGTCACAACCTAACTATTTTTATATATGTGACCTACATAAGTTCCTCTTTTCCCATGATCTTAACCCACCACATCTTGCCAGCTAAGCAGCTATCCTGCTTGCAAAGCACTTTTTCAACATACACAGCACAATTTCCACATACCCAGGGGCACAAGTCCGCACCACTGACTTCTCATAAGTTAATCAGTGTTATTCTGTGTGCTGGGTCCGCAACCCCCAATACCTCCACAAATACAACCATTCCTCGATTATAATACATGATACAATATGTTAAACAGGTTTTAATATTCCATAAGTATTGCAGGTAATTTCATATTAAGGCTGGACCTAGTCCAAGTTACCTGAGATAATAGCAACCCAGGGAACTGCATTAGGGACAACATCAGTAGTACTTAGATATGGGACCCCTTTTTACAAGCTTCCCACAGGTGAGGTGTTAAGATATTGAATGAAAGACTCAAAAGAAACATTTAAGCTATCAATTCCCCCTTTCCCCATCTTGCTCAGTGTGGCAGTCCAAATTAAATGCTAGTAATCTAATTTCTGCTTAAGCGGATCCAGTGAAGAGGTCTAGTACTTTTGGAACTTTGGAGTTCTGGGGAGCATGGTTTGAATAACAGCTCTACAACAACAGACTCTAGGATCTCTTTCAAAGGTCTTTTCCAGTTATCTGCTTTATAATTCAGATGTAGCACCTGAGAAATGAATGGGAAATTTGAAAAACAAATAAAGATAATGTACACACATATGAATCGTTGTGGATCCATTATCCTAAGACGATAATTTTTTAAAAAGTATTGATGAATGGTATGCTGATAATGAACGGATGGTCCAATCCTGTTTGAGAAAATTACTCTCTTAAGACATTTCCCAATTATTGTATTATCATAAAGTTCAGAAAAGGAAATAATTGATTTTCTTTAAAAATCAAAACAAAATCCTTTCTGTATATTATGCAAACTAAAACTCAGTGAAATCAAACTTTTATATTTAAATGTATGGTAATAGAATTCTATCTACAGGAGAAAAAACTGTCTTCCATCTCCAACAGGAGTTGCAGCACTGGCCTTATCATGCCCCTATCTGCGGGAAGCCTCCTTTAAGAGATGCAGCAACTTAACAGACAGTGGAATCCTTGCTCTTGCCCTCAACTGCCCCCTTTTACAAATAGTGAACATAGGTGGATGCTCCAACATCACAGACACATCCTTACAAGCCCTTGGACAGAACTGTAAATCCCTGCACAGTGTTGATTTCTCATCGACCCAAGTAAGAGTATATTTAGTAAGCAGTGTATTGTCTGGGTCATTTCACATATACATAATTCTAGTAATAATATTCTTCACGTGTATATAATACTATTCTTCCAGTTTCTACTTTCTACCTTTATTGTCTCACCATTGATAAAATAAATCCCAAGTTAACTTGTATCTTCTTTCTCCTTTATCTTTAACATTAACCTATCCATTTCCACACAGTCTAGTATTTTTTTGATTATATTTTCATCTGTAGGAGTTTCCTCATTTTTCCAATATTGTACAAATACAATTCTCGCTGCTGTTAAAACATGCAATATTAAATACCGTATTTTTCTGAGTATAAGATGCACTTCCCCCCCCCCCTAAAAGTGGTTGAAAATTTGGGGGCATTTTATACTCTGAATGTAGTTTTTTTTGAAGCTTTTTTTCACCTCTTAACGAGGTGGTAGCACGTGAAGCATCTCTGTGCTTTGCCTGCTTTTCTCATTGCTTCTCTCTCCAAAGATCAGTTGTGCTTTAGAAGCTTTTTTTAAATCCCCAAATAGGGGATAAAAAGCGTGCACACTCAAAACCAGCAAGTTAATGTGCTGAAGCTGATCAGACTAAAGACGCTAGCCAGATGAATACCTGGCAGGTAGATTTTTTTTTCCTATTTTCCTCCCCCAAAACTAAGTGTGTCTTATACTCCGGTGTGTCTTTTACTCCGAAAAATACAGGTATACATTTCCTTTGTCATAATTTTCTGGCAATATACCCCAAAAAAGTATTTCTGGCTTTAGACCCAAATGTTGTTTTATCATTTTCTCTAACCATGTATGTATTTTCATCCAGAATTTTTTTGCTTTTGAACATGTCCACCACATACGATAGTACGAACCTGTTATCTGGTTGCATTTCCAACATTTGGCAGACATATCTTTAAACATCTTCGCTAGCTTTGCCGGTAGCAAATGTTACCTATAAAACACTACAACAACATCTTGAAAAACATTGTAAGCAAAGAAGATAATTCATAAATAATTTAATAAGATCCTTTGGTATCAGAATTTGGATTCTAAAATCAAGAGGGATGAAATGACTGTCTTAATAATTGGAGATACTAGACTTTTCTTTGTTTGGTTTTGGTAAGCATTAAATTCTGGGTTCTCAATGTGGTGTCCAAGAAAAAGAATGTGCTCCATTGACATTTCAGTTTAAGTCCATGGAGGTTTAATGATAGGTGTGATGCTGAATGTGCTTTAAACATGAGTAAAATCATAAAAGTAGAAAGAAGGCAGCTAGTGCTGTGACCCTGGATAAGAGACAAATAACAAAAAGTAGATGGTTGTCTTTGTGTAGTGTGAAAGGAGGTAGTATATAGGCACAATACATTTCACTGTTTATGGTAGTGCTAATATCTAAGGTAGGAAGAGAGCTCCGTTTGTTTAGAAGAATGCAGGGATATTGTAGTAAGGTAATCCCCGAAGTACTCTCAGAGACAGTTTAATGCAGCGGTTCTCAACCTGTGGGTCGGGACCCCTTTGGGGGGTCGAACAGCCCTTTCACAGGGGTCGCCTAAGACCATTGGAAAACACATATTTCCAATGATCTTAGGAACTGAGACACCGCTCCTCCATCTGTCTCCATGCGAGTCTAATAGGTCCTATTTCCAAGTAGGCACTGTAGACACTGATTTTCGTTAGATGTGGGCCATTGCGCTTATGAGAAAGGTTGAGGAAACACCTGCCTTTCAGGTGTTTACATTACAATTCATAATAGTAGCAAAATTACAGATATGAAGTAGCAACGAAAATAATTTTATGGTTGGGGGTCAGCACAACATGTGGATCTGTATTAAAGGGTCGTGGCATTAGGAAGGTTGAGAACCACTGCTCTAGAGTCCCATATTTTTACTCTTTTTAATGGAGACCTATATTCTTTGTATTTCTGCCATGGAGAAAAGGAAGAAGAGGCAATATTCACATTCTGCTTCTCAGATTTCACTCAAGCCTACCAAACAACTCAAAGTTGACAGTTGCTTAAAAAGCAAAGAGCTAACCAAACCCCCTGCACTTTTCCTGATAGCTTCTCTAATAGATCCTCCTGGAATGGAATTTACAAACAGAGATAGAGAGTTCCCAACTTTTAGATCTTTCTTTTTCTATCCCTGAGAAAGCTTCTGCCTTATAGATTGCAACCATTTGTCCAGCTGCTGCAAGGCTTATACAACAAGGGGATTAGGACTTAAAAAATGAAAATGTTACTGACTTTATAAGCAGCCAATGCCTACTGATGCACAAACTGTATTGGCAATTATTGAGCTTTTAACAGTTAACAACTAAGTGGACATTCTAAGAGTCTCTTATTAAGCTTAAACACATCCATACACTACTGCTAAGTCAGTCAAAACAAGCTCACTCTGATATAACCGTGTCTCAAAAACCAATAACTGGGGTGGAAAAATGGATCTTGTTTTGGGACCTAAAAAGAGATTGAGGAACAGAACAGAATAACAGGGTTGGAAGGAATCTTGGAGGTCTTCTAGTCCAATCTCCTGCACAAGCAGGAGACCCTATACTATTCCAGACAAGTGGCTGTCCAATGTCTTTTAAAAGCTCCAGTGATGGAGCGCTCACAACTTCTGAAGGCAAGCGGTTCCATTGATTAATTGTTCTCATTGATAGAAAATCTCTCCTTAGTTCTAGGTTGGTTCTAAGTTGGTTCTCTTTGAATGGGTCAGCAAGACCTGATTAAGGCCACCATTCACCATCATCTACCAGTTTATGATTTTATACTGAGACTGAGGAAAAGCTTCCTTAAAACCTCCTCCCCGTCCTAACAACCAGCCACCACATACTGCCCTGGAACTATGGAACGGAGTAAAGTGCTATTGTGGGGCATAACTACATGATTGTCTGCTGGCTGGTCAAGAACAACTTTGATCTGTGTGGAAATCGCTAAATAGATTGTGCACTGGGGTAGGAGGATCAAAGGACAATCCAAGAAAATGGAGTTTCCCATCTCAAATATCCTACAGTGCATACAATGTTTGACCTACAACATATATGGGGGAAGACCTCATATTTAGAGGTCTAAACCTATATCCAGAGAAACATATAAGAAAAGTATCACTTTTAGATGAAAGGCAATTACATCATAACTTACTTACAGCCAAATCAGATTAATTTACAAATCCAAAATAACAGAATAAATAGAGGAAAATGGGGATCCAGAAGTGCAACCATTCTGTCTCTCAGTCAGCTTCCACACTGTGAAAGGCAGTACATTGATTTGCAACGTTGCATGGCTTCCATCCAGGAGAACCACTAAACAAATCCTCCTAACAGTTGAATATCCTACTATTGCCAGCAGGTTGTTCAAAGTGAAGCCTTTTTTGAGCAAGTTTGTGATCTTCCCATTACATATGTTTCACACAGAGGGAGTAAGCTCATTAATAACTCATCTTGGCAATAAGAGTGCTTTTACTTTAAAGTTTAATTGTAGCAAGATAAAAGTAGGTAAGTTCAAGGGCATTCTATCACCACTGTCCTGGAGAAGAAAAAGTCTGAGCAAACAACCTGTACTTTCCACAGCAAATCAGTTTTGTGAAGAATCCTTAGAGACAAATTTGATTAACTCCTTCAGTTTCTTGCCAAATAACGAACAATTGGGTATTATAAAAAGGCTAGATGATCTGAGGGAATTATTAGTTATAACATACTATATTATACTTACTGTACTATGTCAGAAGCACCAAAGCGCTCCTGTGGTGAAAGGATCAATCAGTGACATCACCATTGCTCTGGTGGACGTCCAGTTGGGGTTTCCTTTCATGTCCCCATTAATGAGCCCACCGAAGTGATACCTATTTATCTACTCACATTTTTACATGTTTTCGAACTGCTAGGTCGGCAAGAGTTGGAGCGAATGATGGAAGCTGACCCCATCACACAGCAGCACTCAGGCTTTGAATGCGGGCTTGCAAATTGTCAACCCAGCGTCTTATCATGTGAGCCAACACACTCCTAGCAATTTCTTCTTGGAAATATTTTGAAAATTATTGTTTTTAGTAACTGCAGTCCAGAATGCCCAATAGTCTCTCCTATTTTCTAACTCCTCAAACTTTCCCCCTATTTTAGTCCCCACCCATTTCATAAAAATCTCTTCCCCTGCTCCACTTTGCCACAATGCCTTTGCGTCCTGGCTAAAAATTCTCATTTTCCTTAATCTGTTTAAGTGTGTAAGGTCCTGCTATCTTTGCTCTTATACAAACGTGGCTATACATTTGTTCAAGAATAACCGCAGTTGCTTCCAACTGAAGGTCACTATCACAGCTTGAGCTCTCATAAGTCAATTCCTTACTTTTGGTTTATGTTCTAATCTCTGCTTGATTTCATGAACTGATTTTAATGTGATCCTCCTCTCCCCCCATTTATTTCCTAGAAATATACCTGAGATTTTACAAGGTGTTGTTTTCCTAATATTAAAACTAATCTTACCTGGTCACAATCATATCTTATGAAAGTTTTTTATGTAGTATAAACAAAGAATAGTGAATAACCCCTGCTTTCCCACCTCTTCCCAATAATGCTTTCTAAAATACTCAAGCAAATGCAGGCTTTCTCTTTCCCCAAATTTTAATTCTAAAATCCATATGATCTTGAGGTTGGGCTATCCAATTTCAGTAACGAGTTAATTAACAAGTGAAGGAATGCACCTGATTATTTTATGCTGATGCTACAGCTATGGCTAATGTATAGTTTAAGAATTAAAAAACAATAACAAAACCTCTTAAAATATAATTTTATTTTGCAATTTTATCCTATCTAACAAACCTTTCATTCCTTTACACTCTAGAAATGTTCCTCCCTCCCTTTTATTTTCTATTTCAATTCTCTCTTAATTTAACATAAAATAGCTTAATATCAACAAAATTATATTAACATGAACCACTTAATATAAGTTGCTTATATATGTGATCTATTGCCTTTCCTTTTGGTAAAAAAATTACATTTCTTCCATTTTTATGTGCCTTTAGACTTGTCTGTAATATATCCAAATTTAAGCCCGAACTGAAATGTGGTCAAAAACAAGGTACCTTTTTTCATACATGGTGGTTGTGTCTTGAAACAATGAAGTACTGGAAGAAAATACATAGATGGTTACAGGAACTAACAGGACATCAGACAGAATGTAACCCGGAAATATTTCTCCTTGGGATAGCTAAAAAGAATACGATAAAATAATACATATATCATTTTACATATAATAACTGCAGCAAGGTTAGCTTTCATGCAATGTTGGAGAAATACAAACATACCTTCTAAAGGTTTAGTAATTAAAAAAGTATTTGACTGTACTGAAATGGATAAATTAACAATTGAACTGAAAGGACAAACAGATTTGGAATACTATGCAATATGAGAGAAATGGTATAATTGGATTGAGAACAGAAAAAAGGGAAAAGAAATAGACAAAACAGAAGTAGAATTAAAATGCATAGTAAAAATGTCTAGAGTGAATTTGAATTGGAATGTTATGGTATTTAAATGGTCACAGTTCTGCATAAGATGAGTAATATTTGTTTAGCTGAAAAAAAATTTCACTCTCAATTTTTAGCTATAAAATCGCACCATTTTGACTGAAGTAATATATAAAGATATTGGGCTTATTATGATAAAAAGAGATTCATTATAATGTGTCTAATAAGTATTAAATACCTATCTATTCTTCTAATGAAATAATGTAGAGGGCTGTGATTTTCCTAATGTTATTGGACTTTCATCATGCCTGATTATTGGTTTCTACCCCAAAAATTAAGTGAACAGAGCAACAAACTATATATCACACATAATTGGCTACTAGGGAATTTATGTGTTAGTGACACTGGAGGGGATTAAAGATTTCTACCATTTAGTTATCATTGAGTAGCAAATGGCATATGTTAATAATATATTACAGAATTTTTGCATTTTTCTAAAACAATAAGTAAATTTCTTGGTTGTAATCCTTATAAAGAGATCTTCCTTTTCCATGGATTTCTGTGTTCATGGCTAATTCTGTGGAAAGTTCCATTTAATACATCCTAACATTTAGTTAAAGTCTGACATAAGGCACTTGTAAATCAGTTTTACTGCAACGAATTACATTTTTCCACTAGGAACTGTTATTTAGTTAAATGGTTTTAAGACATCAGACTATTATATGACAGATGATTTTGTCACTATGCAAAGTATGAACCCTCTAATCAACTTGTTATAGCATTTCACAAATGTATATGACAGTAAAGTAAGTAAACTGTCATTTGGGCAATCAATCCTTGAAATCCTTCAGGACCAGGAAAAGGGTGTTTGACACAGTCTTTGAAGCAGCAATAGGGTTTTACAGTCATACATGAATGCATTACTGAACAGTGATGCAGTAGAAGATATGTAAACAGAGTTGCTAAAGATAAAAATGTTACATCCATTCTCACCTGACATTTCATTTTCCCTCAAAGCACTGTTTTTCTTAACATTTCATATATCAGTTAAATCCAGAATGTCTTTCTCACGAATGCATCATGGGGAGGTTCTTAGAAAAAGTTCCATTTTTTTCCAATTGCCCAATATCATCTTCACGTGTTTTCATTTGAGAATGGGCAACATCGAAATTTCATTTCTTTAATGTGTGCCAGTGTGTTCACAGAAAAAAGTGACAATAAAGATTATCTTGTCTCGTCTTATCTCATCCTATATCCTATCATATCCTATTCCAGAAATTTCCCTAGGTCTCAGAAGCAGCTTTTCAGCCAAACAGAAATCTTTAAAGTGAAATAGATATTTGCAAGATGGTCTCTCCTTCCAGATAGGATGCTTTAAGTAATACATCACTAGAATATTAAAATCCATACAAAAACCAATACAAGCTCCAATTTCTGAATTATGCTAGTAAATGCTGCAGTCTGACCAGATGTACAAATTTATAGATGTGATGCTGGTCAAAGACAACATGTTTTCATTTGTTTGTTTATAACATTTATTTGCTGTCTATCTCATGGACACGTTCTTAATTATTTATTTATTTATAAATTTTGATCTTTTGTTATCCAATGATTATTTACCTTACTATACAGTCACTCTCTTTTCATAAACAGAATAGCTGTACAAAGAAAATGATATAGATTATCATACCTAATACTGTTGTTGCCTGAAATACGTTCACTTTGAATTGATAGGGCCTCTGTGAAAAACATAAGCTTGCAAATAAAGTGTGGATGGAAAAAGACTGAGAAATAAGAACAAGGAAAGCATAGATCACAATAAGGTATCCTCATGTTAAGCTTACTGTTTTTAATCTGAGATTGAAATATTTATTATGTTTATAAATTAATACTATAAAGTTATTGTCTAACAAAAGTGGGTTTTTTTTAATGAACAAAACCCATTTATAATTTGGTGTTTTCTTTACATTTATTTAATTACTATAAAATGAAATTCCATTCTATAAAAGCTGGTTTTATGTAAGACACAACACATACTCTTCGCTCATATGCAAGCATCCTAGAAATTTTAAGTTAAGGCTTATCTTTAATGTCAATCCATTGTAATCACATATAGAATCTTTGCTATATGTAATCACATATAGAATCTCAGTCCCTAAATATCCACCCATAGAACCTGCTGTGGAATGTATCAGTATAGTTATTAAAGACAGCACGAAAGACAGGTTATTTTGAACATTTTGACACATGAAAGGATAATTATGCCTCAGTTACTTTACGATCATCTCAGCAGATGCCAACATCTCCCTCACTCTGAAGGTTAAGCAGGATTGGGTCGGCTTAATGCTTAGAGAGATGGCAGGGACTTCCACGTTAGAAGGGGAGGGAGTCACGTGATACAATGTGCACTTTTATGTGCTAATGCAAATCATGCCACTTAAATATTTGCGTGTGATGTTATGATGCAAATAAGAAATGGCAGGTCTTGTAAAACGTCATTGTTATGTCAGAGCTGATCTTAATAAATACAGTTAATTCATCTTGGGTTTTTGCCTCCTCATAAATGAATACCATACCATCTAGTGGTTATAAGGAGTTTTGCAGCCCAGATCTGGTAGCTCTAACTTTATTTATTTATTTATTCATTTATTTTATTGCATTTATATGCTGCCCTTCTCCCGAAGGACTCGAGGCGGCTCACAATTCTAAAAACAAGACAACAAT
>JANHFM010005337.1:54411-65009 GCA_032468115.1 Grayia smithii | reverse complement strand
ATCATCTTTCAAAAAGTTCTTTTATTCAGAGAAGTAAACTGGCACATTCTGGGAAAACCCGAATCTGAGAGTTCTGGGTTTTCTCACAGGATATCAAAAACCACAAACCCATCTCCTCCCTTCTCGGATGGTCACAAGGTCCAATCATCGTATAGTCCCTCTTGACAACACTCCTTCTCCAGATGTCAGCTTGGCCTGACCTTGGCCGTCTTACATAAGGCTATTGTGGCTAATATCTCCTTCTCCCCATTCCCCCCCTCCCACTTTCCCACAACGTAGAAAGTGGCAGGTTGGAAACCACCTAATATGGCTTCCAAGTCTTGACACTTGCTCTACATGCATGCATGCATACATATGTACATACATTGAAGGCTTACCCATACCTTGGTTCACATCCTGTCTTGATTAATGCATTGTACGCTAGGTAACGGAATGGCTCAGTGGTTAAAGATGCTGAGCTTGTCAGCTGGAGAGCTGATAGCCTGGGTTTGAGATCTGAGTGCTCCACAACGGATGAGCTCCCATTCCTTACCTCAGCTCCTGCCCACTTAACAGTTTGAAAGCATGCAAATGCGAGTAGATAAATAGGTACCACTTTGGTGGAAAGGTAACAGCGTTCCGTGCGCCTTTGGCATATAGTCACACTGACCACATGACCACAGAAATGTCTTCGGACAGCGCTGGCTCCCTTGGCCAAGAAACGGGGATGAGCACTTAGCCTTAGAGTCAGACACGACTGGAAAACCTGACTCTAAATCAGGTTATTTTTGAGAACTATCGGAAGTGTCAGATGGTGAGAAATATGGCACTTAAGCCACTAATTTCAGTGTAGTGATATCATGCGTGGACTTTAAGGTGTGCCTTGATTCCCCAAAATTTATGGAGTGCAGCGTAAGGAACTGGGGCGGTTGTGATGGTTTCATTTAGCATTTGTCCCCTATGATTGCAAAATCTGCTCATTCTGTACTGTGCTCCGCTGGTTTCTATGCAAAACTATCAATGCATGACACGACAATGGATCTTTTTATAGGGCAGTTTGTCACAAAGCTTGCACTGATTTTGGCTGAGAGGGACTGGTCCAAATTTATACAGCTGCTTTTGGTGTAAGGATTAGAAATGTGGATCTCTCCTGCTCCTACTCCAGCACCGCAACATCCTCACTATAGTTTAAGATGTTTGTCGGTCTCCTCCAGGTTCTGTCAGCTAAACAATATCAGCTGGCGGGCCCGTGGGAAAGAGCCTTCTCTGTGACTGCTCCGGCTCTCTGGAACCAGCTACCTCCCAAGGTCCGGACTGCCTCCACCCTACTGGCCTTCCGCAAAGCTGTTAAAACTTGGCTTTTCCGGCAGGCATGGGGTCGTTGATCTCTCTATTGTGACTTAGCGAGATCTGGCCCCAAATGGGATATGAGTGTTCTATGATTTTATTGTTTTAACTTGTTTTAAATTTTTATAATTTTTTTTTATGATGTACTGTTGATATATCTCTGTTGTGAGCCGCCCGGAGTCCTCTGGGAGTTGGGTGGCATAAAAATTAGATAGATAGATAGATAGATAGATAGATAGATAGATAGATAGATAGATAGATAAATAAATAATAGTTCTAGTGTCAGCAGAAAAAACAGTAAAGGTTTGCCAGAGATAACATATCTTGTTTTAACTTTAAACAAATAAAACCAATTTTATATTATTTTCCTTTATTTCTAACAGTTTTAATCTTTAATTCATTCTAATATCATCGTAGGATTTGATTTCATTTCTTTTTTTTTGTCCTATTGCACAAAGTTCTTCAAGACTTTAAAAGCCTCTTTTGTCAATCCAATGGGGAAAAATTATTCAGGTCACTCTCTTGGATTTTCACTTGTATTTCCCTTTTAAATTTTAAAGCCTCAGCCAATTTTTTTTGTAGACCCAGTGAAACATCTTTTTATAACTTGTTCTCTTGCCCTGTCAGTTGCAAATCCTCTTTTGATACCATCTCTATCTTGACAGCTAAAATTTGTTCTACATCTGTAATTCCTTCAGTAACATGTTTTGGACATAGTCTATCCATAGAAGCAGATATAAGTACTGACATTTTTGATAATCATGGCATTTTCTGATTCTATTGTTTAAAAATCATCTTCAGTATTTTCATTGTTAGAATGCTTTGCAACATGTTGCAGGTTTGTAAATAGTTCCTCTACCTAAAAACTTTAGACCTCTTTCAAAAACCAATTTTGAAATCATGAAACTGTTTATTTTGTCTTGCAATAACTAAAACCAAATCTTATTTCCCATGAGAAACTGTTCTTTATGGTTAATTTCAAAATGTTGTGCTCCAATTTTTACCTGGTCCCTTAGTCCATTAATAAGATCAACGTTTTATTTAGCTTTCTATTGTTTATTTGGGATTTTTAAATTCTTAAGCTTATAATGAGAATTTTATTTCATTCAGGATTGAAGGCAGATGTACATGGCTTTTCAAACTTATTTGTCTGAAGGTCACTAATAAGTTAGAAGTATTTAATGTGAAATTTCCAAAAGTGATTAGAAAGTAAACTTTGTGAACTTAATGTCCCTTAAAATAGGGGTCCTAAACCCCCAGGCCACAGCCCAGAACTGGGCCACATGAGCGCATGGGTGAGCGTGCAAGTGCACAAAGCTCCATTTGTGCAAGCGGCAGATGCACACATGAAACCATCCCTCTCCCCTTCCACTGCCGCCACTACTAGTCCTCAGAGCTGGAAAGATTGGAGAACACTACCTTAAAAGACTTTTCCATGGATTGAAAGCAAGATGACTATTCCTTTCCCCTTCTGACACACACACCAGTAGAAAACTGCCATCCTGCAATCTCATTGTTGAGGTACAGCTGTCTGGTGCATATGTGGGTGATCTCCCATCCTGTCCTCATCCAGAGAGGTTCCAAGGAACTAATTTACTCACTGGTCCTTTGGTCTTTGCCCTGGTTGTCAGCTCTGCTCTTGCCTAGCTGTCTTCAATTTGCAATAATTTGCCTTGGAAGCCAGAGAAAAAAAGTTTCTTGCAATTTAATGAAACTAGAATCCATGTGTCCATCTGGGATTCCTTAAAAGAGTTAGGAACCCAAGTTGGGTCTTATTTTTTTTAAAAAAAGAAACACATTTGCCATCTTGGGTTTAAAAAAAGAGAATGAATTTAGAATAGTATTTGCTCTTTCCACAATTTCCTTGGATTACCCATTTGGCAACATATGAAGGCCATATCTATGCATGAATGAGGACATCAATGTTAAACTACTAGAATGGACTACATTTTAACAGAATTGTTTCATTTTTCTATATAGTAATAATATGCATGACTCAGTCTAAGTAAATCTTGGATAGTTCAAAATTCAGAGACCTAGCTCTATTGATCAAACTGTGACACAGAAAACAGTTTTGTCTTTCTCTTTTTAATGGATTTGGGGGAAAAAATAGTGAGAAATGAGAAAATTTCTCATTTACAAATGGAAAATAATGGCATCTGATCTTCCCTGTAAAATTGTGTCCCAGAAGAAAAGTAAATTCATCAAAAAGTGTATCTGAATATACACATATCCTAACGTGTTGTTATTGTTGCATTTGAAGTCTTTGGGGATGCATGTAGATACTTAGCGTTGCTTAAGATGGCTGTTTTATTTCACCCCTTAAAATGCCTAAAACTCCTTCCCAAAGGCTCTTGGCATGTTTACTTTTGGAATATGCCATTGACCTATCACACTAAGCCCTGTATAGCTCTTGAACTGCTGGAAGTTTGGCATTACAGCCGTAAGTGGATGAATTTATACATGGCTAAAGAATATACTTGGCTTATACTCTTCAGCACTTTTGCACCGGTGTCTGAATGGTATTGTTGTTGCTCTTGGATTGACCTGTAAAATAATTACTTATATATAGAACAAAATGACATACAATGTAAATTCCTCCAGCATATTAATGGTACTAGCTTATTCATCTGTATTTAGAAATGAACACCATGAGACACTGGGACTTATTCCTGGGAAAGGGACATAGGATGCTGGAGGATATAAATTGCTGGAGGAAGAAAGCAGTGTTTCTGTGTTCTCTTCGGAAGTAATATGTATGTTCTATGGAAGATAATACCTAAGAAAATATTATTATGTGAACATTACTTTATTTCAAAAACATTAATTAACGTGGTTTACCAAACAGAATAAACAATTTTAAAAGCTAGTGAAAGCATTTGAGATTTACATTTATTTATAAATGACTTCAGTCTCAGAAACAAGCATTATGCAAAATGCAATAACAATAAAATATAGTAATATATAATAAAAGAAGTATATATAATTACAGTTTGAAAATTGCAATTAAGGTAGCATTCCTGGCATTAGCTATAGCACTCAGTTCTCAAAGACCTTCTGGAATAGCCCCATTTTTATGACCTTCTGAAAAGCTGTGAAAGCTGTAACTTCCATTGTCTGCTACTAATCCTCTCACAGAATTAGATCTGCATGCTCACAGAGTGGCTGCTATGGGGCGAATTGGCAGTAAAAAAAAAAGGCTTAAAAAAATAAACCAACTAACGGATAAGACATTCTTTGTGCCCCTCCCATTCCAGGTCACTTGTTTATTTCTCTTAGAAGACTTAGACAAATGTTACAGAATGCTCCGAATCTTGGAAATGGTAATGTAAGTTGGCAAAATATTGCAGAATAGTAATATGGACGCTTGTCTTTCCGTATCAGGCATGCAGATAGCAACATCTCCCTTATACCAAGAAGCAGGTAGAAAGAGGAATCAAAGAGGCCCTGCTTTTAACAAACTTATTGATAGATGGAGTGCTCAAGCATATATATCCAGCTTCTTCTGTAACTTAATTCTTTTTTCCTTTCAATGAATCCAAATAATGAGATTCTGTGAGAATTGAGTTTTCTTGGCAGCAGTCAGCTTTTAGAGACTTGACAACACACTTTCAGACAAAATACTTGGCTGCAGCTACTTGGCTTTTTTAGTTGTTAACATTCTAACAATGGACTATATATGGGACAAAAACACCTTGTAAATAAAAGAGCACCGGAATTCGGCACTTCGCAGTGCTCTCATTGTCTCCTCTGTCTTTTGTCTTTTAACTCAAAGTTGGGTGAAGCTGAAAACTAGCAGGCACTAATGTGACTTTCTATTGCCTCTGCATAAACCCATTGATATGTCCAATTTTTTCTTTTGTATCAGTGGTTTGATATATTAGTTCTGCAAACAAAAGAGAAGAGAGAGATGCTTTTGCCATTAATCTGTGCTGTGGGGGTTGATTTTTTTTTTTTTTGGTTTTGTTGTAAACTAGCCTTTTCTCCAGAGGGGGAGGTGTCATCATCCAGAAGTGGGTTGTTACAGTCGGATCTGCCTGATGACTGAGTCATATTTTTTTGACCACGCCCCTTGCCCTTCCTTCTCAGGCCCAGTTTCAATTCAGTTGGCCTAAGAGAAACATCTGTTGTAGATCTGGCTGTATCTACCCAGTTCTGACAATTTCCCTGTGAGGGAAAGAGATTTTTTTTAAAATTTTAAAAACCTTGGAATTTTTGGCTAATATTTTTTTTTCCTCGTTTCATTGTATTTTTCTCCTCCTTGCAATCGATTGTGTACTGGCCAAGCCAGCTTACTGGCAGAGCTTCGTTGATGGCCATCACGGCCATCCCGTTCATCCTTGGGCTTTTTGGAGCGCCTACACCATCAGTGAGGCTCCTTTAGCAGCTGTGCCTTCAGCGGGCAGCCGTCATTCACGGAGGATGGTCCCTTCTATCGGACCGTCTTTCCTGTCGCGCCTAGCTTCAAAAGTGCCGGTCACCTGTAGCGTGGCCCTTTGAAGCACCGCAAAGCTCCCAAACCGCTCGGTTGCCAGTTTTTTGGCCATTGCTCAGCTGCGGAGCAGTTGTCTCTGGAACTGTGAAGATTGTCTGAACTTGGATCCAGTCTCAGGCAGGTGCGGCTGCCCCCTGGGAAGCCAGGAAGGCCTTGTGGTTCTTAGGGCCTCCTGCTGTAGCCTTCGTCTGAGCTCCCCCAGGGATCCTCCAAGGGCCTTGCTAGGTGGCGTTTTGGTTCTGCCTGGACCCTAGGTTCGACCTAGGCAACCCGCCCTCAGCAGTAGCATAAATTTGCTTGCATGTGTGCTGGTGAGCCCAGTTCTTTCCAGCACTGCTGCCACTAATCAGCTTCATCAGACTCCATGTGGAGCTTCATCAGACTCCATGTGGCGGTTGAGGCCTAGTCTGCGATTCAGCCTCCATTTTGGCACAGTGAGTAAAACAAAATGGCAGATCAACCCCTGGACAGGGAGGTGGCTGGGACCTCTAGTGGCAGAAAAGCTTCTTGCAAATCCCACAAGGGGAATAAAAATAACATCTCTAGAGCATAGATTGAGGATTTAGAACGGAGGCAGAAGGACTTAAAGAGGCAGGTCTCCAGGGTGGAGCAGCAACAAGCCTCATTGGAAGAGCAATCACTTCATAGTGATCACTCAGTTTCACACCAGGGTCAACGTTCCACCTTATCATCTGATCAGGCCTGGTCACCTGAAGGCACTGGTGGGTCCTCTACAGCCCCTGCCCTGCTAGACACTGGAGACCAGGGGGCTGGTCAGAACCCCTTTGACTGTTTAATCACACCCAATCCTACAAGTGCAGAGACCATCAGGGCCATTGTTTCAGAGGGGCATCAGGGTACATCTTCCTTAGTTGAAAAGGGCCCTGTGAATCAGCTGTCTGACCTTTCTGAGGGCGTTCAAATTCTCTTCACAACTCCCAGGCAGTTCAGGGCCGATGGTCACTGTGTGACCTAATCTTCCCCATCAATTGACTGGAGCTACAGCACTTTAAACCATCTCTACATGGCTATCATGTGCTTGTGCTCATAGACAATGTTGCTGCAAAGGTGCATGTCAACCGCCAAGGGGGGACCCAATCCAGACGTCTTATGACAGAAACTGTCCATAATGTCCCCTGTCTGGGGAGGTGGGCCGAGAAGAACATTCTCTCCCTTCAAGTGGAGTGCATTGCGGGGACATCAAATACCCAGACGGACTTCCTGAGCAGGACAACGGTGGACAACACTGAATGGCAGCTCCACCCAGACATATTTCAGGAGCTCTGCAACAGGTTCGGAACACCAGAGGTGGACCTGTTCACTTCCTGCCAGAACACGGAACTACCTTGCTATTTTATAAGGTTTCTGACACAAGGGGCGGAGGGAGCCAATGCTCTCTGATGCACATGGCCCTCCGGTCTCCTGTATGCCTTCCCTCCTCTTCCCCTCATATCAGGGGTGATAAGGAATATCATCTCTGGCAATGCAGAGGTGATCCTGGTGGCACCTCATTGGCCCCGTCAGCCCTGGTTCACTGACCTTGTCAACCTATCAACGTCATCCCTTGGAGGATTGTCTCAGAGAGGATATCCCTTCACCAGGGGGTCCTGCTACATTTGGAGCCTCAGTGGCTCCAACTAACCGCCTGGCACTTGAAGGGGTTCTCCTGAGAAGAGACAATAAGTCATCCATACCATCCAGGCAGCCAGAAGATAATCTGAAGTTAGACTTTACAATTCCACCTGGATTTCCTTCATCAGATGGTGCGCAAAATGCCAGGTTAACCCAGTCTCAGCTTCTGTTCCGCAGGTTCTTGAGTTTCTGCAGGAGGGCCTGGACCAAGGTTTGGCAGCCAGCACCATCAGATGTCATGTGGCAGCCATCTCCATGGTTTTGTCAGGTAACAGGGGGACACTGCTTACACAGCATCTGGTCATTCACAGATTTTTACAGGGCACAAGCAATCTACGCCCACTAACTGTGCATAGGTACCCCACCTGGGATTTACCCTGAGAGTCCTCAGGTCTCTCACTGAGGCCCCCTTTGAGCCTCCCAGGGAGGCCAGCCTCACATATCTCACCCTTAAGGTGGCATTCCTGGTGGCAATAACATCTTCCAGGCGCATTTCTGAGATGGCAGCCTTCTCAACCAGAGAGGATCTCTGTGTATTCCATACTGAGACAGTGATTCTGAGGCTTGACCCTTCTTTAATTCCTTAAATTAACTCCTGGTTCCATAGAGCCCAGGAAGTGGTGCTACCAAATTTCTGTCCCTGTCTATCACACGCATTAGAACGGAAGTGACATACTCTAGATGTCCGAAGGGCCCTCAGGATCTATATTAAATGCACAGCACCTTCCAGACGATCTGAGGCTCTCTTTGTCTCATTTCAACCTCACTCACTGGGTTCCAAAGTCTCATCTTTGACTGTTGGGTGCTGGATCAGAGGATGTATCGCCTTGGCTTATCAGGCCCAGGCTATGCCTGTGTACAGGTGCATCACAACGCACTCCACCAGAAGTGTGTCGACAACTGTGGCCTGAGCCATGCAAGCCTTCCTTGAAGAGGTCTGCAGGTCAGCTACCTGGACCACTTTTTCGCCTTTCATCAGGCATTATAAACTTGACGTCTTTGCTTAGGCGGAGGAGTCTTTCGGAAGGAGAGTCCTGCAACAAGTCCATCAAGTAAGGGTCGCTCCTGGTCCCTCACCTTCCTGCCCTTAGGACTGCCAAGCTTTGGTATGTCCCACTTCTGGACAATGT
The DNA here is from genome assembly GCA_032468115.1 of Grayia smithii. NCBI lineage: Eukaryota > Metazoa > Chordata > Lepidosauria > Squamata > Grayiidae > Grayia > Grayia smithii. The sequence goes on along the minus strand of JANHFM010005337.1, from coordinate 56,426 downwards.
CACCTCCCCCTCTGGAGAATGGGCGTTGGTCCTACCTGAACACCTTTTCTCATCGTCCAGCCCCACCCTTCTCTTTGAGTTCTTGGAGCTAGCCTGTTCTAATCTTGCCAGAGTTTCTGTTTCAGATGATGACGTTTCTCTTCCGGATAGGTCTTCACCAAAACTGGGCCTGAGAAGGAGGGCAAGGGGCATGGCTGAAAAAATATGACTCAGTCATCAGGCATATCCGACTGTTAACAACTCACTTCTGGATTATGTCACCCCCTCTCTGAGAAAAGGTGTTCAGGTAAGACCAATGCCCACTAAAAGATTTTTAAGGAGATTTAAAAAGAGATTTTTAATAGCAATAGCACTTAGACTTATATACCACTTCATAGTGCTTTTTACAGCCCTCTCTAAGTGGTTTTCAGAGTCACCATATTGCCCCCAACAATCTGGGTCCTCATGTTACCCACCTCAGAAGGATGGAAGGCTGAGTTACCTTTTGAGTTGGTGAAATTTGAACTGCTGAACTGCAGCTAGAAGTCCGCTGAAGTAGCCTGCAGTACTCCACTCTAACCACTGCATCACCTCGGCTCTTAAAATAATTGGTCCACTGTTGTTAATATTGTTAGGGGCTTTGCCCCTGCCTATTTCAGCTTTATTGCTGAGATTACTTTCTCTCAAATTAAATTGGGATGTGCAATGTCTTTTTGAAAAGATATATTTCAAATATGTACAATATATCAAATATAAATATTTCAAATGACATATATTTGAAATGATATATTTTCAATAAATTGGAAAAGTATTCCTGTAGGCATTAAAACTTTCATTCTCTTAGGCAGCTGGCAGTGATAGGTGCTTATTTGATATCAGCATTGTGGTAACTCCCCCCCCCGCCACCACATACACACACAAACTACAATCATTTGTTCAGCAACCATTCAAAGTGATGATGGTGCTAAAAAAGTGACATGGCCAGTCCTCACTCTTATGACCATTTTAGCATCCCTCTGGTTACATAATCAAAATTCAGGCCTTTAGCAATCAGCATGGATTTATAATGATTGCAGCACCCATGAACATATGATTATCATATGCAACTTTCCTAGCCAACTTCCAACAAGCGAAGTGAATGGGAGAATTCGGATTTGCTTAATCACTGCATCACTTAATGATCATGGTGATTCACTTAACCACCATATCAAAAAAAGGTCATAAAATCAGGTATGACTCACTTAACAACTACTAGACTACTTGTAATTCTCTATATAGAAATAGGTGGCGGCATCTCGTTTCCCTTGATGGATCTTGGTGCAGTACAGTGCAGTACTGCAGGCTATTTCTGCTGACTGCCAGCTGCCTGCAATTTGGCAGTTTGAATCTCACCAGGCTCAAGGTTGACTCAGCCTTCCAGCCTTCTGAGGTTGGTAAAATAAGGACCCAGATTGTTGGGGGCAGTATGCTGACTCTAAACCATAGAGAGGGCTATAAAGCATTGTGAAGCGGTATATAAGTCTAAGTGCTATTGCTATTTGAAAAAAATTCAGCAGGGTTAGAAGCGGGTGGTTTCTACTTACCTGTCCTACTGGTTCTAAAGGTGCACATGCTTCACGTGTGGTCAGGGCACGTGGAGCGCGCGCTGAACAGGCACTCCTGCACATGCGCAGAAGCTTTTTTTTGGCCAAAAAAGGTCAAAAATAGTTTTCTGCGCATGTGCTCCAGCGCGCTCCATGCGCTCCACGACTGGGCCGGTAAGTACGGGCACGGGGGGGGGGGCGCAGTCCGGGACGCGTAGAACCGGTTCAGTGACATCACAGCATCACTGCTACCGGATCGCGTGAACCAGACCAAACCGGGGGCAACCCACCACTGGTTAGAAGTGGTTGCTAACTAGGGAATTCTGGAAGTTTAAGTCCACACATCTTCAAGTTGCCAAAGTAGAAAAATACTAGTCTAAAATGTCTCCTGAAATAAGATAGTAGCAAACCATTTATGCTTGTTGGCAAGAAAACTGGGATTATGGCAGTGGT
>JANHFM010005337.1:18131-29767 GCA_032468115.1 Grayia smithii | reverse complement strand
TACAAAGAATGAAGGGATTTGCTAAGCACATTGGCTTGTGCTTAATTGTAAGCCGCCCTGAGTCTCCGGAGAAGGTCAGGATATAAATGGGATTTAAAAAAAAAAAAAAAAAAGAAGAACATTGCTGGAGGAAAACCAGTGGATCCATCCTCCCATATTTCTTTGAACAAACACCCCCAAAACACACAACCCAAATATACCTCTTCATCCAATTGTTGTTACTAGGGACATCAACACGCAATGCAGCTAAAACGGTGGTGGGTTGCTCCCGGTTCAGCCCGGTTTGCGCGATCCGGTAACGGTGACGGTGTGACGTCACCGAACCGGTTCTCCGCGGCCGGCAGCTGGGCCCACCCGAGCGCCCGTACTTATAGTTTTCTGCTCTGTGCATGCACAGAGTGCTTGTTTCGAGTTTTTCTGAGTAGAATAGTAAATGCGCATGCGTGGAGCGTGCATTCAGCGCGCACATGAGCGAAGCATGCGCATGATGATCATGCGCAAAGCGCATGCATGAAGAGAACCGGTAGTAAAGGTAAGTAGAACCCACCCCTGAGCTAAATGGCTTACAAAAAAAAAAAAAGCTTGGACATCTCAAAGAAGGGAAAATGAATATTCCATTAATTCCCTATTACAGTGTCTCCAGAAAGCCAAAGACCTAATGCTAGAAAAAGATGAGATTATGGTTTGATTCAATAGCGCAATACGTAGCGCATTCGTAGGCCCAGAATAATGAAAGAATCCATGACAGCAGCACTATGCAACACATCTGACTTTGTTGTGACTTAGGCTTACTTAGTCATTGCAAGACACAATTAGTCCCAAACAAACCTATTTTATTGTAACAGCTGAGAATTACTTCATTCTCAGCTGAGTCCAAATTAATTGCAAAACAAGTCTTTTGGAAGAAGTCCTTCAGACTTATCACAAATCTTTATCTTCTTTGACACCCTGCCAAATGCCTTTCTTGGCAAAACCCCACAAAGTTCAGAAACAAGAGATGCTGACTGGAACCAGATGTAGCAATGTTGCTTTCCTACAAAGAGCCCAAGTGCCTTTACTGCTCTTTTAAGCCTTATGGGAGGGGGCAATCATTTCCTGGCCTTACTCCCAAGTCATCCCTTTTGCTTTAGCTGCTCTTGCCTTCTGGCAGCTCTGTACATGTGTGCACTAGGAACAGGCTCCTCCTGTTCCTCTGCCTCTCTGCTGTCCGACTCTGGCAGAGTCATGCATCATTCCCAGATTGCCCTGGCCCCATGTCTGCCTCTGACACAGAGCCCTCATCTGGGTCTTCCACAGACTCCAGGACTGGCCCATGTTCCTCCCCAGCCTCCTCACTGTCCGACTCTGCTGCTAGTTCCGCAGACTGCTGGCAGACCACAACACACTCAACTTCCGAGATTTTTATCCAGGTTCCGAATACCAGTGGCCGAGGGGGTCAATACCCTCCTTTGCCCATGGCCAGCTGACCTGTTGTACTCCTTTCCTCCAACCTCCCTAATACTGAGGGTCATCAGAAATATCTTGGAGGAGGAGGTGGAGGGGCTGTTGGTGGCACCTCACTGGCCACGCCATCAATGGTTTGTGGAACTGATGACTCTGTCCATCTCATGCCCCTGGAAAATATCGTCGCACAGGATCTCCCTCAGCCAAGGGGCCCTGCAACACCCGGACCTTCAGTGGGTCCAGTTGGCCGTTTGGCACTTAAAAGGGAGATCCTCAGGAACGGACATTTGTCTGGCAAAGCAATTTCCACCATTCTTGCTTCCTGAAGGACATTAATGAACAGGTTATATAAGGCCACACGGGCTTCATTTTGTTGCTGGTGCGCCAAGGAGAAAGAAGTCCCTATAACAGCGACAGTCCCGCGAGTCTTGGACTTTCTGTAACTGGGTCTTGATAAAGGATTATCCACAAACACTCTCCACAGGCAGGTAGCTACCTTGGCTACCATCCTGCCAGGCGAGGGAACAGCTCCTCTTTCTCAGCACCTGAGGGTACATAGTTTTTTGAAAGGAGTGTCCAACCTGTTACCCCCAAAGGTCCACAGATACCCAACTTGGGATCTGTCAGTCATCTTACAGCACCTCCGCTTGAGCTCTTGTGGTCAGCCAGCATCAAGGCTGTTCACTTTCAAAATTGCCTTTCTAGTAGCAATCACGTCTGCACGCAGGATTTCGGAGCTGACAGCCCTCTCGGTGTGTCAAGATTTGTGCATATTTCACCCAGATAGAGTCATTCTCCATTTAGACACAACATTTGTTCCCAAGATTAACACGTGGTTCCACAGAGCACAGGAAATTATTCTACCAGACTTCTGTCCGAAACCCAGACATCCACATGAAAAACGCTGGCATACCTTAGATGTCTGCAGAGCTCTACGTAAATACATAAAGCGCACATCTTCATTTTGACGGACAGAATCTTTGTTCGTTTCGTTTCAGCCTCGGTCTATGGGAAAGAAGGTGTCACCATCCACCATTGGACGTTGGCTCAAAGCTTGCATTGCATTGGTTTATGAACATCAGGCCAGGCCCGCACCACAATGCATCACTGCACACTCAACCAGAAGTGCAGCCACCCCAGCAGCCTGGGCTACACAGGCCTCAATTCTGGAAATTTGCAGGGCGGCCACTTGGACTTCTCCCTCTCCATTCATGAGGAATTACAAGTTGGACAAGTTTGCTTCTGCGGAGGCAGCATTTGGTAGATCTGTGTTACAGCATGTCCTGCCGGCCAAGGAGACCCTGGACCAATCTCTCTCCCACCCAATGACAATTTAGCTTGGGTATATCCCAAGCTGCTCTGCAAGCATTGCACAGGAGAAGGAACATTGGACTTTCCTGAATGTTTTTTCTATATGCACTGCAGGAGAGTCCAATTCCACCCTGGTTCTATTATGGTCTGGGATCCAGGAGTGGTCGATTTCATCAGATGGACTATGTCTTCTCCAGATCCTGGTCTTCATTGAAGAAACTGAGGCTCGGCCAGGAGGAGGAGGTGTGGCCAAAGAATTTCCAATTCAATCTGGCCAATCAGATGAATTGAACCCATGCTTGGACTCTCCTGCAGCACACTTAGAAATAATGTTTAGGTAAGTCCAAGGTTCCTTTTATGCCTTTTTTTTGCTGAAGTTATTAATCAAATCACTGCAGTTGTTAAGTAAATTTGGCTTCTCCCATTGGCTTTGCTTCTCGGAAGCTGGCTGGGAAGATTACATGATGATCACATGACACACACACCCCGGGATAGTGTAACTGCCATAAATACATGCCAGTTGTCAAAATTGATCCCATGACCACAAACATACTGCAATAATTGTAATTGTGAAAATTGGTCAATAGCCACTTTTTTCAGTTTTGTATCTTTGAATGATCACTAATTGAATGGTGGTAAGTTGAGGGCTACCTGTATAAAGAGAACTGCTGGTCTCCACTTCACTAGGTGAGTTCAGGTGAAGTTTGGATGGCCATTTGTTAGATATCTTTGAATTAAGATTTCTGCACTTAATGTTGTATTAGACTCAATGGCTAAAATAGCCCTTTCCAACTGTGATTTTAATGGAACTTTGGAGATGCAGAGAACACTTTATCCTTTCAGCACATTCTTGTACCACTTATACATATATTAAATGGGAATGAAGACTGCTTTCAGAGAAATTTCAAGGAGTATTCCTGATCTGGGGATTATCTGGAAAGAAATAATATATTCAAATCTAGAAAACAGTTGAGTGATTTAAAAGCTCATCTCCCCGAGTCCCCTCATAGGCATTAGAGATTTCTGCTTAATTACCAAGAGAATAGAAATACACATGTTTGAAAAGTTTGAAACAAAATCTAATTGCATTATATAGGTATTATTAAATTGGGTCTTGAAGAAACTGACAATTCAGTGAAAAACCATTAATACCAAATTTGCTGTATCATGTTTACTTTCTTAAGTGCTACTTATCCCCTGTACTTATTACATCTCACTAATTTATTAGCATTTGTGGAGGAGGTGGGAAGATGTCTCAAAATAGCTTCTAAATTATAGGAAAACGTCTTACATTGAATCAGACTATTTGCATTCTTGTGCAGTGTTTATTCTGACTGACTTTACATTTTCTAAAATGGTGTTACTTCGTATTTTATTTTAAAAGGCTAAGGATTTGAGTAAATAAGGAGAGTATTAATAAAATGTAATACATGTTTTAAAAAGCAATGTTTATAATTGCCAAACTATTACGCTTGTTGGAACAGTACCACTTTATAATTGCATCCTGAAAACAAGGAAAGTTGGGGCATCTGTATTTGGGAGATGGGGGTAAGATACTTGGTAAATTATGGGCCACCACTGAGAAGGTCTGTCACATGTTCTGTCCCATGAATTTCAGCAGAAGGTAGAAGAGAAGAATACATCTGCTAAGTAGGATTAGGAATACAAGTTAAAATAGGCAAGACAATGGTAAGTGAGCACCTCTCCACCCTAGATGAGTTCAAATCACCAGGACCAAATGGATTACACCCCAAGGTTCTGAAGGAACTGGCAAACGTGATCTCAGAACCACTGAACTATATATGTTTCAAAAATCCTGGAGCATTGGGGAACTACCAGAGGACTGGAAAAGAGCTGAGGTAGTTCCCATCTTTAAAAAAAAAAGGGCGGGGAATAGATCCAGGAAACTACAGACCTATCAGGCTGACTTCAATACCTGGGAAGATTCTGGAAAAGATTAGCAATGAATCAGTGAACACCTAGAGGCAAAGTCATAACCAAAAGCCACCATGGGTTTGTCAAAAACAGATCATGCTGGACAAATCTTATTGCATTCTTTGAGAAAGTGACAAAATTAGTGAACCATAGGAATGCTCTGGATATAATTTACTTGGACTTCAGTAAGGCATTTGATAAAGTAGACCACAACCCTACTACTTGATAAGATACCTGTAGAAAAATGTGAGTTAGACAGCATCACCACTAGATGGACTCGTAAGTGGCTGAATGTGTGGACCTCAATGGAATTGCAACTAGATGGAGGGAAATATGCAATGACGTACCCCAGGCTCTGATTTAGGCCCATTACTCATCAACATCTTCATCAATTATTTGAATGAGGTGATAGGGAACTTGTCAAATTTGCAAGCGACACCAAGCTGGCAGGAATAACCAACACTCCAGAAGATAGACTTAAGATACAGAAGGATCTTGACAAACTTGAACATTGGGCATTACCAAACAACATTAGTATTATTTATTTATTGGCCAAGTGTGATTGAACACACAAGGAATTTGTCTTTGGTGCATATGCTCTCAGAGTACATAAAAAGAAAAGATACATTCGTTAAATGAAATTTAATGTGAAAAAAAGTAAGGTTCTACATTTAGGCAAGAACAACCAAATGCACAGGTATAATATAAGTGGTGCTGGCTCAATAGTAGTAACTGTGAGAGGGATCTTGGAGTCCTAGTGGACAATCACTTAAATATGAGCCAGCAGTGTGCTGCAGCTGCCAAAAAAAGTCAACACAGTTCTAGGCTGCATTAACAGAGGGATAGAATCAAGATTACGTGAAGTGTTAATACCACTTTATCCACATTTGGAACACCGCATCCAGTTTTGGTCACCACGATGTAAAAAAGATGTTGAGATCAGTAATGGGTTTAAAATCCCATCACTATTGGTTCGCTCGTGGGTGTGCTTGCACACATGCACAATGCTTGTGCGCATGCGCAGAGATGCCCGAGCAGGTAGGCAGAGTCTCCCACCGCCGCCACTACTGGTTTGCCCAATCTGGGACGAATCGGTAGCAACCCACTGGTTGAGATTCTAGAAAGTGTACAGAGAAAAGCAACATTAGGTGACTGGGAATTTCCTGACAGTTGGAATAATTAATAAGTGGAACAACTTGCCTTCAGAAGGTTTGAATGCTTCAACACTATGTTTTTAAGAAGAGATTTGTCTGAAATAGTATAGGGTTTCCTGCCTGAGTAGGGGGTTCTACTAGAAGACCTTCACGGTCCTTTCCATCTTTGTTATTAGGGTAGGAACAAAACCCTTCCCATTCTTTTTCTTTGTATATAGGTAGTCCTCAACTTATGACCACAATTGAACCCAATTCTTGTTACTAAGTGAGACAGTTAAGTGAATTTTGCCTCATTTTATGATCTTTCTTGTCACAGTTGTTAAGTGAATCACTACAGTTGTTAACTTGTTAAGCAAATCTGACTTCCCCATTGACTTTGTTCATCCAAAGGTTGCAAAAGGTGACCACATGACCCTGGAACACTGCAGCCATCATAAATGGAAGTCAGTTGCCAAACACCTAAATATTGATCACATGACTATGACCATGGGGATGCTGGAATGATCATAAATGTGAAAAATAGTCATAAGTCATTTTTTCAGTACTGTTGTAACTTTGAAAGTCTCTAAAGGAACTGTTGTAAGTAGAGGACTACCTGTAATTACCTAGTGCTGTCTGTAATGAGACTGTAGTCACTGGTTACAACACTCACAAGGCAATATCGTCCCATTTAAATTTTTAGAATTTATAGACAAATAATTGTAAACAAATAAATTGTTAACATGGATTACATCCATGTTAAAAAATAAATTATAGTTAGAGAAGCCAGAAAATCACAGAAGTAGATTACTAGGTGATTATTGATTTAACAGTCTGTTGTATGTTAAGAATTCCTTCACATAAGCCTGTTGTATTACATTAAGAATGAGAATTATGTTTTATGGTTCCCTGCTGTTTTAACACAAGGTTGGTGACAATAGCAAATGATTCAAATGCTGGTATAAGCCCAAAAATGGCTTGTGGACCGTATCCAGAACTAACGCTAAAGTTGGTGTAGATTTCAAAAATTAATATAAAATGCCTTAAGATGCTGTTATTTATCTGTGAACAATTTCACCGCAGTAATTTTTATAAGGCAAAGAAATTAGAAGGTAGAGTTCTTGAACAGACTATATGTTTTGAAATAGTTTAGTATTTTTTTCTTGTATTATCACAACAGGTTCTTTTTATGTAGCTCAAAGTTGAAACCAAATTGCATCACTTTTTCAGACTAGTTTGAATGAATTCAGTTGTGCCTTGGAATGGTAATGAAATAGCAGGCTGTACAATTTTTAGAGATGACTTGAGGCATGGAGGGAGAGTTTTAGCTGTCACTTTGAACTGCTTCACTTTTATGTAACAGCTTTTCTATAAAGGAGGTAACAAATATAACAATTGGTATATTCATATGGGATTATCTGCTGCATATGCAGTCTTTGTAGGATTCAGAAAACAGCTGTCAGACTAAATAAAAATACATGAAAAAAAATGGACTCATCTCTTTAATTGATTTTAATCTATTTGCATGCAATCATAAAAAGTTCCTTGATGATGATATGGCAAATACTGTGAATGCAATTAGTTAGCAATTCAGTGAACCTTCCAGGAAAGAAATCTCATCTCTAAAAAAGAGCTATTGTGGATCCGTCTAGAGAAAGCAAATGCTTGTCGGCTTTATAGAAATTATTGATATTGTGTTCAGCATTAAGCCTTTAATCTTTTTTTGTTCCTGATTCCTCATTTAAATTTGCTGGATTGTTTTTCACTTACTCACTTATTTCAATGGCCATAGGAATGATGAAAATGCAAACAATACATGAAATTTCATTTTCTCTGCCTGTTGTTTCACCTAATAGTAATTTTAGTATGCTATTCAAGAGGAATGCTGATTATGTAGCAACCCCTAGTGACATCATCAAGAAAGATCAATTTGTAATTAGGTTAGAACTAGCATAATTCAGGGAACCATTGTTTTAAAAAAAATTGAACATCTGGGGATATCAAGAATAGCAGCAGCAACAACAGATTTAATAGTGCCCTGATGTTTTCCTTTCATGTATCATATTCCTTCATTCCTCTACCAGAGAGATTTAGATCCCTAAAGTAAAACCATCTATGAATGATAAGATTTAGTGTTTCATATTAGCATATTACAAATTAAATGCTGAGGTTTTGTTTGTTTTTTAGTTTTCTGCTGATACGAAGCAAAGTGGGCCATTTTTTCTTATTGTAGTACTCTGCGACAAATGTAATTTTTCTCTGGATTTTTTTTCCTGCAGTTTTTTTGTAGTTCCTTTGTAGACTTGAGCCCATTTGTGATGAAAAGAGAAAGGAATTACTCCCAATATTCCTGTATGGAGCCAGTGAGGATTATGAGAATATCACTAATGTCTTTTCTTTGGTTCACCCATTTGAATACTTACAGGTGGAAATCCTGTTTTGTTCCTACTCCAATTAAAATAATGGACATTTGTATAAATTGTACATGTTTTAATTTAAAGAAGCCTGTATGAAAGAATCTTGAATACATTTATAAAGAAACAGAATATTTAAAACATCAAATATCTGAAAGAATTAATAAGCAGATTGTTAATAATTGTTTTAAACATATGTAAATGTGTTGGGGATGGGTGAAGTCACTGGAGACAATAAAGTTGGAGGATCTTATATCTTTTTGTGACATTAGTGTTTATTGGAAGTGATAAACCCTTCCAACTCTTGATGTATACAGTTTCTATCATATATCTGTACTAAAAGTAATGAATTAACACAATCTATTTTTCTGGAAGCAGAATTTGTGTGTATGTATGTGTTCCATGTCTAAAATGACTTCATATCTAAAAAACAAATATGAGCAGTTCTTTTATTTGGAAAGCATTACTGGACTGCAGTAATATACATCAAATTGTGTTAGCTTCAAAAGTTGAGTTCTAGAGTTCATATTTTAATCTGACATGTAGTCTACACATTATTTACAATATTTTTGTTATTTATTATTTATAGTTTTTCTTTTCCCTCTTATTGATTTCAGTTGTCCTAATCAAATATTGTATAGCTTAATAGAGACATGTTTTCATTAGACATTGTATATCAAATGTCTGTATATTTAAGTTATTCATGGTGTACTAGAATATATTAACCATATTATGTATTTGATTTGCTAATTATTCAAGACATGTTAATTGTCAACCTATATTTTATTGCTTATATTGCTTCTTCCTGTTTTTTTCTTTTTGCTACCCCAAAATGACTTTCAATTCAGTATTGAGGGTTGAAGTTACTATGCCTAGTATTAACATTCAGACCTCGACTAAGATTCTAAACATCTTCACTTAGAATAATGTTTGATAGCTCTGTTGTTGTCAGGAAGCTACCAACCTCATTCTCATCATAGTTATATAGAAGAATTTTGCAGTCTTAACTTCTCTCCAGAATATTTAGGCCAAATCAGTAGTAAAAAAGGGAATCAGGAACATTGATAGTCAGAATGATATCTAACCCTAAGAAATAAAGATAGGCCTTTTCTAGACCCCTCTTTGAGGCCTTCTCATCAGCTCTACTGGTGGGGAGATATTGTGGGATTCCTTATTTGCAGAGACTTTGCCCTTGTGGATCCAGGAAGGTAGAAACTCTTGTTCCTGTCCTTATGCCTTTTTATGATGTCACCAGGTATGCTCTGATCATCTCAATAATTTCCAAGTATAAGGGCTATACTGATAAATTTTATGTTTATTATTTTTAAGAGGTGCTAACCCCACAATCACATATCTGGTGACTAGATATCTTCTGTAAGTTATACCACTGCACAAAACTTTTAAAGTATTTAAATGTCCTAAAGCCCAAATAACCTATGTGGTTTGGCATCGTTTGGATCGTGATTTATACCCTTTCTTGAACAGAGATTGCTGGCATAGTGATATATGTATTCGTAAACTCTGAAAATGATTTGGAAGCTCTAATTAATATGAAATTTAAGTGCTGGAATTCTAGTAGGATGATCTGTGTGGAATCAAGCACTGCAATATGTACCAAACTTAGCTCAGTGTCTTACTGCTTGCCTTAGATGTCCAAATAATTTGAATAACATATATTTGAAGGAATGTGTCTGAGAAACAGTGTTTGAAAAACTTGACTTATTTTGTGTCTAAAAATGAAAAATTCTACCTCAAATTTTCAGGACCAAGATAAAGTTTTATTTGCATAGCATTTAAAAATTATATATTTCAAACCTTTAGATTTGTATTTCAAATGGCAAGTTTGCTTCTCAACTGTCTTCAGTTTGTAGGTTGTTGTATTGAAACTTTTTTTTTAACCCAGTGGAGAGATTGAAAGAAATTATAACTCCAAAGACCTGGTTGCACGGGCTGACCACCCACCGACCTCCAGACCGCCCCTGACCTCCGTTCCTTCCGAAGTGATCTGAAGACGTGGCTTTTTCACCAGATAGGCTGACGTGATTGGGGTTTTCTTTTAATTGACTGTTTTAACTATGTTTTAATATGAATATTAACTCTATTTTAAATTTCTATATTATTTATTGTTTCTGTTTTAATCTTCTGTGAGCCGCCCCGAGTCCTTCAGGAGAAGTGCGGCATATAAATACAATTAATAATAATAATAATAATAATAATAATTTTCTAAAAACTGAATAGAATAAGATCATATTTAATGTGGAGAGCAAAATGAAGATCAAGTTAGAAAATGAGCTGGATCTAGCTAGGAGATGCAAGAAAAGGGGGTGGGAATCTTAGTGCCATGATGGTGAACCTATGGCACCTGTGCCGGAAGTGGCACACAGACCCATCTCTCCAGGCATTCGAGCCATCGCCTGTTGCTCTTCCAGTTCTGGCGCGCCTGCCAGTTGGTCTTCACATGGGCAGGAGTGCTGGAAACTGGAAGAGCAGCCCCCCTGCGAGTGCATGTGCCAGGAAGATGATCTTCCAGTTTCTGGCATGCGCACTGGCCAGCTAGTCTTTGCACGTGCATGTGCGCCAGAAACTGGAAGACCAGGTGGCCAGTGCGCATGTGCATACCAGAAACTGGAAGATCATCTTCCTGGTGCGCGCATGTGCATCGGGCAGCTGCTCTTCTGGTTTCTGGCACATGTGCAAGCATGCGCTCTTGTTTCGGCACTCAGTGCTGAAAAGGTTCGCCAACACTGTCCTAGTGTATCACTGACAAACAAAACAGAACTGAATCCAAAGTGCCTGATCTGGGATTTAGCTCAAAACTGCTGTACTATAGTGTTATGGCAGAAAAACAACCGTCTTTGCTTTTGAAACTAGATATAAAACTGATCCAAGTACATGTCACTGACAAAAGCCATTCTTCATTTATTTTTGTAACTTCAGGGTTCCATTCCAGGAGGTAAACAAATAAACAGCATCTGTAATAGCTCTGTCAGTAATTGATCCGGATTTATGTTTGTGTTAAATTCATGAGATGAACTTAAGAAAGCAGAGAGAACAAAAAAAAAAATCACACTTCAGTGTTTTATTGACAACTTAAATTTCTACTTGCACAAATTATTTTCCAATAATCTGATACTTATGTTTTTGGTAAGATACATTATTAAGCCCATTCCTTTCAAAGATAGGGGTCAACCATTCATTTACAATATTATTGTTATCACTTCTAGAAGAAAAACAGCTAAACATTGTGATATTTCATGACAATTTTAGAACTGAACATTTGAAAAGTTTAACATAATATTTTAAAGCATACTGACAGAATATTTGTGTCAGGCTTGGAAATCATGTTAGCTACATTCCAAGCTGCCAGCTCTTCGAGAGGGGGGAGGGGGGTTGTGTGATA
>JANHFM010005336.1:49287-61289 GCA_032468115.1 Grayia smithii | reverse complement strand
ATCACTCTCCCTCTCTTTCTCCCTCTCCATCTCTCTCTCTCTCTCTCTTGTGTGTGTGCGCATGGGTGCCTGCTGTGGCTCCCTGTTGGCTGGCTGCTCCTCCTCCCCCCTTCTCACCTGCCCTGAGAAGAGAAGGGCGGCGGAGGTGAGTGGAGACTCACTCCATATTTCAGAGTGGAAGCGAAGTGCCCCTCTACTTGCCTCTTTTTCCGGCTCTTGTTGGGAGACACGCAACATTCTTTGCCCCAAGACATCGGCTAGGCAGTCACAGCCAATGCTCCACGTTGTAATTGGCTCCAGGAGGAGGGGATGCGGTCTCCCCCATTGTATAGCATGCTAAGTTTAAGTGCAAAAGCAGCAAGCAGCCATTGAGGCAGTGAGGGGAATATGGGGAGATGCGCGACTTTCTCCACCCCGAGACACCAGCTGGGGCATCTCCTCTTAGTCCTCTCCCCACCTCCATGGCTGCTTGCTTCTCTTGCACTTAAACTTAGCATGCTACACAATGGGGGAGACAGCATTTCCTCCTCTTCCCCCTGGAGCCCATTACAACACGCAGCACTGGCTGCAGCCAGGTGGCCCAGCCAGTGTCTCAGCACAGAGCAAAGTCACGTGTCTCCCCCAGCAGCCAAGATGCACACAGCACCAACAAGGACCAGAAAAAGAGACAAGTAGAGGGGCATTTCGCTCCCGCTCTGGAATAAGGGGCGAGTCTCTATTCGCCGCAGTCACCCTTTTCATCTCAGGGCAGGTGAGGGGGGAAGGACAGGGTCACCCAATGGTGGGATCATCTGACAGGGAGCTGCAGGAGGGGGCCCAAAGAGCCGCATGTGTCTCACGAGCCATGGTTTGTGCCAACCATTGCTCTAGGTGGATATGTCCAATACAGATTTGGTAGCCTTAAAGAGGGGGGGAAATGTTAATGTATTTTTTCTTTTATGTACATCGAGAGCATATACACCAAGATAAATTCCTTATGTGTCCAATCATACTTGGCCAATAAAGAATTCTATTCTATTCTATTCTATTATTTATTTATTTAAAGATTTTAATGCCCATTTAGTAATAGAATTCACTGTTTTCATTTGCCACAGTGTTTTGGGTGGCATTTTGGTATTCCGAGTATAATACTGCAAAGCCATCTTATACAAAAATATATTCCAATAGTCAGAAAAAAAAATCAATTAGTCTGAAACAATTAGTACAGTAGTACCTTGATACTCAACTGCTTTGAAACTCATCAAATTTGGTACTCAATGCATTTTGATGCACAGATTTTGTCCTGGTATTCATCGTTTGTTTGGTACTTAAACTAGAACTTGTCAGTGTTGGCTACCTTGTGACTCATTACATTATTCCTTATGGAAAAAAATGTGTTTGGTACTCATCATTTTTGGTATTCATCGTGCCTCTCAGAACTAATTAACAATAAGTATCAAGGTACAACTGTACTTCAAAAATCAATGTATCCATATATATTTATTAAGAATGTTAATAAAACCCCAGTGTGTATTAGAAATATTTCTACCATCAGATCTGTATTTTTAAAAATATAAATTATAAAATTGGAAGAACAGTGTATGAATAAGCACTGTAGGTGGTAAGTGTTACTCAGAGCAATTTCCTTTCTTTTAAATTAAAGCCTGATTTTTATTTTGAAACTGCAGTTAAGCTTTATTAACATTGTTTGATTTTCTTTCATTGGATTATGTTTATCTGTGTTTATGGTTTTATATTATATAGTATTCTTAGAATATTTTTTTTTTATTTTGCGTGCGGGAGATAAAAATTTAAGAAAAAGTTTGTGAAAAGGTTTGCTTTCAAGAACATAAGAGAGTGTTAATTGTTAAAATAGCCTCAAAATGCCTTTGCCATTAAGAACAAAGAACACGGAGATTATATTTCAAGTTCTGAAAGAGTTACAACTCCGATGCTGGAAACTGTATTACCTTTGTTAGTGCTGAAATGAATGAAATATGTTGTTAGTCAGCATACAGATGGCTTTCTATTTCTACACCAAATTAGTAATAGTTTTTCTCCACCCTTTAACATCTGCCCTGAGTTTAAAAACTGTTCTCTTGTAGTTAACTTCCTTAATTAGAGGAGAGACAAAAGTATAATACAAACTAGCTAGAATTCATTTCATAAACTGAACCACCAGGGGAATATTCTCAAATTTTGGGCTGAGTGGACTACTGGTAAGATTACATCTTAATTTAGGTGAAAGACTTTGTTCCCAGTGCCTTCTCATTATGATATACCCCTTGAGATCGTATAACACAGATTGTTTATCAATAGCCATCTAGTTTTCTATCCAGAATAGTTTCCATAATCCATTGCAGATCTCAAAGCAGAGGTTTTAAACAGGGCTTTTATCAAAATTTGCCTAATCCAAAAGTCTTTCCAAATTCTAGATTTTTGATCTGTTTTAGAAATATTACCTTACTTTCTTGATTGATCTTGAGCAAAATATTAGGCATAGCCATTTTATCCAATGTTAATTTCCATACATTTGATACCAGTTCCACCTACCTAAGGGACAACTCCATTTATCCATGGCTGAGGAAAAGGTCAATCATTCAAGTACAGGTAAGTAGTTTATTATATTTTACAGAATATCTTAAGTTAAAGAGATAATAGCTAGAACTTATGGATCTTGAGAACCTTCTATGCACCACAACATGAGGGGAATTCTTGAACAAATGATGAGGCAGCTCCCACCACCATTTCCCAGGAAGCTTTCTTGCTCTGCTCTTACACTTTCAGTATTCTCAAGGAATGCTGCTCAACAATGAGTCCAAGTTCTACAAAGGTGAATTTTTAAGCCTTTCAGATACCTGGAAGATTAAGTAGGAGATACCAGGCTTAGGATTCCTGGAGCAAGCATGCCTGCCAACTTCTTCAACTCAGCTTCTTTTATTTACTTTGAGGGTAGGAACTCTTTGAAGACTTACCTTCTTCATACTTCTTGAAACTAAGGACCTCCTTTGTTGTTGGGTTGACTTTTTTTCTGCTTGCTGTTCCTGAAAGTATGTCCTTTCAATTTCAGGAGAAATAAAAAGGACTCTTCCTCCTCCTTCCTATGTTTGCAGAATTTTGTTTGATTATTTATGTCAGCTCGCTGGTTTAGATTTTGGTGTTTGGAGGCTGAAAGTGTGAGGCTCGGAACATGGCAACCTGGAACAGCTGCTGCCTTGTCTTACTGCTTCTGCGTTTTGCCTGCTTTACTCCCTTGAGCTCCCTCCAACGATCAGCTGTGCTTTAGAAGTTGCTTATCATCCCCAACGAGGCATGTCCAAGTGAAACAAGCTCCCTCCAATGATCAGCTTTGCTTTTGAAGCTGCTTATTAGCCCCAACCTTCATGCTCACAACCAGCGAACCAATGTGTTGAAGCTGACCAGGCTAAGGACAATAGCCAGATGAATACCTGGTAGGCAGAGGCAGAAATTTTTTCCCTCTATTTTCCTCCCCAAAAACTAAGGTGCGTCTTATACTCTGGAGAGTCTTATACTCCGAAAAATACGGTAAATGCCAGATTTAGCCCTTAGGATCTTCTAAATTTTTTCGTCCATCCTAACTTCTTCTGGAAAAGCAGAAATATGCTAGACAGAGCAAGAGAAACATTAGTTTTAAAACAAATTTATATTTATGCAAATAGTGTCCTGTGTTAGTAGGTTTGATTGCATTTTTAAATTACAAAGATTTTCCAGCAGTCTCATTTCCAAGATTTTTACATTGAGAAGTAACGACAACAATAAAACATAATCAAAATAATTTCATTCAGCAAGCACACTTGGTATGGCCCATTTCTCAAGCATAGTTTTCATTTGGAGCTGCTTGTGTTTGAAAGTAAATGTATCTCCCACCTTTTCGCAAACTTATCACTATAAAGAATTGTGAATTTGCACATCTGATTAGTAAGATTTATTTTAATTAATTAGATTCAGTTTTTATTGAAAGACCTGGAGTGACATCTGCAAGATTCCTTTCAACAATTTCTCCCCAAACTTTATATAAATCTTAAATCATTTGCAATATTTAAAATATAGAGAATCTGAGCAGACATTTTTCATGAAATATATTTCCACATTCTTTCTGTTTAAGAAACAGTTCCTTTAGTCTTCTAAAATCTGGTGGTATTTTAAATATGTATTAAATGAAACATTCATTTCTAAAAATAAAACAGATGCAACAAGGCTTTGAAGGCATTTTTAATTTAATGTATTTTTTTACACTTTATTGGTTGTTTGGGATTCCTTTTGGGTGTGTATGGGTGCATATACAGAATATTCAAATTCCAGAAATTATGGAAAATGACACATTCATTACCCATCCTGTGCAATATGTTTTTATAAAAGGTTCTAAAGTATTTGTAATTGGATTACTAATAATGAGCTTCTGAAACATTGAAATCAGCAATGGATTATAATAGCTAAAATATAATGGCCATTTTTTGATCAAGTGTTGCCTTTATATTTAATTTTTCTGAAAAACAAGGGTCAATGTTTAATGTTTTCTAAGATTACTACAAACGAGGAACTACTTCCTCATTTATCCATGTGTATCATGGAACTAATCAAAGATGTTCTTTATCAGATTTTATTTTTACAGTAATTTGATAGTAGAGCCATTGACCTGTTCTATGTATCTTTTCTTTTATGTACATCGAAAGAGTATACACCAAGACAAATTCCTTGTGTGTCCAATCACACTTGGCCAATAAAAAATTCTATTCTATTCTATTCTATTCTATTCGTCTAGTCTAGTCTAGTCTAGTCTAGTCTAGTCTAGTCTATTTGACAAATGGAGGACTTTGAATTATAAAAACGGTTAACCATAAATTTCTACTCTATGCCAATGATATTTTTTTTTCTTATTGATCATTCTATATTTCGCTTTCCTAGTATTTTCCGATATTGATATTGGTAGTTTAACGATTGTTCTGTATTATTTTGACATGGCAGAAAATTATCTTTAGTTCTAGTTCTATTGAATCACCATCAGTAAATATTCCAAGACGGATTTTCAGGATTTTGGAATGCAATTTTGGTCCTTATTCACATGACAAAGGTGCAATTATCTCAATACGAAAATAATGGATGATTTCTTTATTTCTTTATTTATTTATTGTTAGGATTTATATGCTGCCCTTCTCCCGAAGAACTCAGGGAGGCTCACAAAGGTCAAAACAACAATAAACAATTATTAATTTAAATTTAAAATAGCAATTAAAATCAATTAAAAACAATTAAAATGTTAAAAAACGCATCACGTCAGCCAATTTGTTGGAATAGCCACGTCTTCAGGTCGCGACAGAAGGAGTGGAGGTCAGGGGCCGTCTGGATCTCAGTGGGCAACCCATTCCAGATGGTCGGTGCGCTCTGGGAGCCACCAGCTGACATTGTCTGGCCGATGGCATCCTGAGGAGGAAAGCTCTCCTCAGGAAAGGTGGTCCTGCAAGTACTCTGGGCCAATGCCATGTAGGGCTTTATAGGTGAGAACCAGCACCTTGAAGCGGATCCGGAGGACCACCAGTAACCAGTGCAGCTCCCGCAGGAGAGTGTCACATGGGAGTAATGGAAAGCTACCATAACCACCTGCGTGGCCACATTCTGGACCAGCTGGAGCCTCTGGGTGAACCTCAAGGGCAGCCCCATGTAGAGGGCATTGCAGTAGTCTAACCGAGAAATGACAAGGGCGTGCGTGACCATGCAAAGGGCATCCCAGTCTAGGAAAGGGCGCAACTAGTGCACCAGGCAAACCTGCGCGAAGGCCCCCCTGGTCACAGTTGTCAGATCGTCATCCAAGGACAGCCGCGAATCCAGGAGGACACCCAGGTTGTGGGCCCTTTCAGAGGGAGCAAGTACCTCCCCCCCATTGAAAATGATGGGACATCTAGACCATGGGATGCTGGCAACCACAGCCACTCAGTCTTGGAGGGGTTGAGTCTGAGCCTGTTCCTACCCATCCAGGCCCGTGCCGCCTCCAGGCACTGGGACATCACAGAAAGGGCATCCCTGGGTTGGTCCGGGGTGGAGATGTAAAGCTGGGTATCATCAACATACTGATGATACCTCACCCCGAAGCTGTGAATGATCTCACCCAGCGGCTTCATATAGATGTTAAAGAGCAGGGGGGAAAGAACCGACCCCTGAGGCACCCCGTATGAAAGGGGCCTCGAGGAGAATCTCTGTCCCCCCGCCCATACAAACTGTGAGCGACCCAAGAGGTAGGAGGAGAACCACTGTAAAACAGTGCTTCCAACCCCCAACCCCCCCAAGTTGCCGCAGTAGGATACCATGGTCGATGGTATCAAAAGCCACTGATAGGTCAAATAGGACCAGGATGGAGGAATATCCTCCATCCCGGGCCCGCCAGAGATCATTCACCAGAGCGACCAATGACGTTTCTGTGCTGTGACCGCGCCTGAATCCTGATTGATACGGGTCTAGATAGTCCGCTTCGTCCAGGAATTGTGGAAGCTGCTGTGATTGAACAGTGTTCACTAAAGTAGAACTCTTAAATGTTAAGTTTTTAAAAATTCTTTATTAACCAGGACTATAAATAGATTTTCTGTAAATTTGCAGTAATAGGTTAGCTGGCATGACTAAAAAGATGTTTATTTCGTTTTTAATGCTCATTTTGGTGATTTTTCCATAGAAAAAGAGCTACGTAATGAGCTAGAAGAAGACCCAAAAACTGTTACGGATGTTGGAAGTGAGGAAATCTATCAGCGTCATGTCAGAGCTGTGTATGATGAGCAATTGAAATGTCAGACATGCTGTTATGAGAGAATGGATCATACAAACTTTCGATTTCTCCTTTGGAAAGCAATGTCAAGATTTGCATACAGGGTGGAATCAAGGTCAAGAGAACTTTCTCCACTTCTGCTAAGATTTATTAAGTAAGTAAGTAAGTATTTTTATGGAGGAAAGATATTACTTTATATGCATGTTTCACAAACAGTGTTGGAATTACTTGGTTACTCTTAAAGAAACATAAACAGTTTTTCAACTAAATCATATAATGGAATAGTCCATATTATGACTTATCAACAAAGAAGTCTGACTGTACTTGCTACTCCCCCCACCCCAAGCACTCATGACAAACAGATCATGGTGTCTAGTGGATTGTGAGAATAACTTTTAGGAGCAGTAGCAAAAGCTGCAACCAATTAGATTACACAAATGAAATCTAAGTCCAAAGCAGAAATGCAGTTTTGAGAAGATGTCTCGGACCCAATCCTCCTCAGTTCTCTTGTAGTTAAAGGTGGGAAGACGGGGGTGGGGGAAATACATTCAATTGTGTAAGATTCTGTTATAAAAGTAGTTTACTATAGCTTTGTTTCCTAGTTGGTCTTCCTTGAAGTACAGTATCAATAGGAAAAGTAGAGTCTGCTGGGTGCTTGTGTGCATAACACAGACATTAAAACAGGGAGAGGTAGGGCCACAAAGAGTAACAGTGACACAACAGGATTATTATTTACTGAGGCACAAATAAGTTACTAGAATAAATTGAAAAAAGATAGATAGGAAGATCAACTCCTGTATTTTGTTTTGTTACAGCAATGAATATTATCCTGCTGATTCACAAATAGCCCCAGTGCAAGATCTTAGAAAGAAAAGCAGTTGTAGTGAGGATGTAAAAGATCTTCCAGACAAAATAGATCTTCAAGATACAATTGAAGATGAGTCACATGACTTTGAAGAAGAGAAGCAAACTTCTGAAATGACTGAAGAGATGCCAAAAAGGAAAACAAGAAGAGCAGCAACAAAGTATGTTTGTCCTAACTGCAATGTAAACGATAAGGGTTTCCTTCAAAACTTGGAAGAAAATCTGCTTTTAAATATAATTTAGCCTGTGGTTCTTGTTATTCAACTGTAACATTCCTTGCATAGTTTATTAATTATTTCTTTCTCTTTCTCCAGTCATTAGAATATGTAATAGGATAACATTTTAGTCATATGTTGATTAGGCTCACAATTCAGATTCAGTAATGTTGTTTTGTTAATCAAGCCCATTATTTAATGCAACATGGGATTCCAGTGATGGATCAGAGACAAAGTGAAAGGAGAGCTGGCTGGGGAATTCTGGGAGTTGAAGTCCACACATCTTCCAGCGGCCAAGGTTGAGAAACACTGATATAGAGGCTTATGTTTGTGGATAACCCTTAAAAAGCCTGGGTGTTCCTCATCTGTATGATAAGTAGGAAGCAGCAGAATGGAATATATTGTAATTAAATAATTCAAAATTTGGAAAGATGTATGCAAACATTGTATACTGTCCTCTTATTTATTTAGCTTACATGCAGAATATATCAAAAGAAATTTGGACTAGAAGAAATATAGTTTGAATTGAAAAAATGAGAACATTTAAGGAACAGTTTTGAAGGTGAAAAAGGCAACAAAAACAGATTATTGTTCAATATTTAAAAAATTAAGATTATTTCAGCAGGCAATACCAACCCCATGAAATTTCAGCAGAAATTGAAATAATGGTCGGTTTTATCATTTTAAGCTTAAAAATTTACTGTAGTCAAGAAACCGTGAAAGAGTCATGAAAGAGTTTTCATCATGTCTTCTGACTGCTAGTTGGTGTTCATGGATGCATTCTGCCAGTCTCCTGCCTGTTTGTCCTATGTAGTGGCTGTTGCAGATCAGAGTTGTCCAACCTTTCCAGTTTTGTGGACCAGTGGGTGGGGAGAGGGGATGGTTCTGCGTAAGCGCATGTGCTTGCCCACTGCTGGTGCAAGTGGGGATTCATATCGCGTTTGCTAATCACTTCCGTTGTCTAGTTCTGAATGGCTCAAGGCCCGGGGGTTTGGGACCCCTGTTGTAGATGACTCCTGTTTTTTCTTTTGGGGCTGTTAGGTTTTTTGGTTTACTTAGGATGTTTTGAAGGGCTTTAAGCTGACTTGTGTACTACGTGACTTCCATGTGGTTGTGATAATCTGTTGGTGGTTTCTGAGATGTTCTTGACGTTTCGCAGCATTACTCTTTTAAGGACTTGGTTTGGTTGTGCTATATTGGGTTGAGGCACTTTTTCCTAAAGTTGTATGTTTATCCATTTTGTTGGAATATATTGCATAGATGCTCTGTTTCCTTTTTCTGCTGTTCAAGGTTGCTGCAGTGAGTTTGTGCTTGTCTAAACAAAGTTCTAAAACATAGCTTCTCTTGTGGGAGGTTGGCTTGTTGCTTTGGTAGTGAAGCAGTTGGTGTGGGTGGTTTTTCTGTACACTTGTGTTTCCAGTTTGCCATTATAATCTCTGCTGATCAGGACGTCCAGGAAGGGGAGTGACTTGTTTTCTTTTTCTCTGGTAAACTGGATTCCTTTAAAGATGTTGTTGAGGTTCTATGGGTGTTCTCTAATTGGCCCCTTTTTATTATGGTGAAGGTGTCTACATATCTGAACCATATTTGGGTTGTATTTGTGGAAGTGCTGTGGCTTCTAGACACTGCATAACAACCTCCGCTATAAGTCCTGAAAGCGGTGATCACATAGGTGTACTTTAATTTCTTGGTAAATTTGTCCATCAAATTGGAAGTATGTGGTTAGGCAGAGAAAGAATCTATGCCTACATTGCTCCACAGCACATCTGATCTAACCAAATACACAAAGATCAAAACACCCAGATTATGAGATTCTTTGTGTATTTGGTTAAGTCAGGTGTGCTTTGGAACGATGTGGTCATAGATTCTTTGGCTAAGCCTGGATCTGTAGACATGAAAAGGGCTGTGATATCAAATGTGACTATGATTTTATCCTTATAGTATCAACTTTGAAGGTTTGAAGGCACTGTTTTGGGGAGTTGAGAGTCAAGCCACTAGAATATAAACTGAGAGCAAACCACACTGTTTGTTAGCACTGATGATTTTATGTAGTTTGGGTAATGAAATGTCTGAAAACAACCAAGTTCAGAGAGCAAAGACCCTTCAATTCAGTACTGGTGTGGAAACTGGTTTCCTAATTCTAATAACTTTTTCCAAAAGTCTGCTTCAAAGAACTCAAAGCAGCAAATAGTGATAGATAACAATGACATAATGATATTATTTGGATCATGAGGGGCTAGAAGTGTCTAACCAACAAAGTGATCCCTTGGATTTTTCCAAATTAAATGCATTAGTGTTACCTTCTCTGGAAGAAATATGAGACTGGAATTTTCTGTTTTTAGTTGATAAAGTGTTTTGTTTCTTACAGCTTAGCATAACATCCAAACCCAGATAAACTTATTCTTAATATGATTAATGGAAGTATATTTTAAACTGTATGGAATTGGCTTTTTTGTTATTGTTAATCACTAGCTAAGAATAGTGTTAATGGGGTTTGGGTGACATAAATGTAGCTAACACAGAATGGAAGCAAAGGCATCTGAAATTGCATGTGCAGTCCTGCCTTGTTCCTTTTCCTAATGTTTGAACCTAGATAGGCTATCAGTCAATACTAGATTCAATAAAATAACCCAGTGACCTCTAAAGAGCTGTGTAAACTTAAGTACATAAGAACACTTAAAAGAAAGCACTTGATAAATTTGTTTGTATTTTTAAAATGTTTTCCATCTCAAAAGTCAAATTTTGTTTTTTGGTGTTTTTTACTGACAGCTGGTCTGTTTTGTTCTGTTTTTCAGGCAGCTTATCAGTCACTTACAAGTTTTTACTCAGTTTTCAAATCCCCGTGCTTTGTATTTAGAACCCAAATTGAATGAAATACATGTTCAGGTAAAGAATTTTTAAAAATGATTAATTTAAAAAATGATTAAAATGATTAATACACATGCATATTTATTATCTTACAGCTTGGAAGTAATTTGGGACAGTTTTTTGTTTCAGAATTTGTTCCCAACCTGATGTCTCCAGAGAAACTTGAGAATGCCACTTCCAGAGTTACTAGCCAGCATGAAAGTGACTTAATTATTCTCAAGAAATCAGTTGCTTAACAAATAAATAAAAGTAAAGCAAACATGAGATAGGTAAAAATAAAAAAGGAAAAAATAAAAATAAACAAAATGTATTCACATGATAATCTGAATGATGATGTTCACATTAGAAAGTAATAATTTCTGAGCTCTGTTATCATCTTTCTTGGCTGGTGGTAGAATTATTTAATTCAATAATTAAGAAATTCAATTTATTAAGAAAAATCAGCTGCAAGATCTAGGCTTGCTGTCTCTTATCCCAGCAAGTCAAATAGACAAAGAGGAATTGAGTTTTGTTAAGTATATCAAGGGTCCCCAAGCCGCAAGCCATGACCCAGTACTGGTCTGTGGCCTGTTTGGAACTGGGCTGCAGAAGTGATGGATGATTATGTGCACATGCGCAGCTCCATTTGTGTGAACAGCGAGCAGAGTGCAGGTGCAAATGGAGCTGTGCACGCACTCACCCACCATGTGCGCGGAACCATCCCCATACGTCCTGCCAGTCCTCAAAGCCAGAAATGTTGGGGAACGCTGAAATGTATGATGAATTTTGGGATGAAAGGAAAAGCCTTATAGAAGTAAGAATTTAAGTGTGATAATATGGGGATTGCATAAATGTTTTTAAATTATAACAACTGATTATGCTTTTTGACAAGGAGCTGATTCTTGGAGATTCCTGTTTTGAGGATCATTATTTTTAATATGCAATCTTTACAATAGAGTTCAGTAATAGAATGTAAATCATTTTATAGTAATTAGAACTACCTGTCTCAAATTCCTTGTTGGAAATATGAAGTATTACCAGTTTAGAGATAGATATTACATGTCTAGATCAGGGGTCGACAATCTTAAACACTCAAAGAACCACCTGAGCCCGTTTCCAATAGAAAACAAAACAGTGAGAGCCACAAAACCTGGGTGGACTTGGCCAACTCGATGTCATTCACTCCCACCCAATCACATGAACCCCCAACCACGCCTACCCAGGTTTTGTGGCTCTGTGTTTTCTATGGGAAATAGGTAACTCTCTCTCTATCTCCCTCTCCCTCCCTCTTAACTTTCTCTTTCTCTCATCTGTCTTCCCTCTCT
>JANHFM010005336.1:8106-19966 GCA_032468115.1 Grayia smithii | reverse complement strand
CTCTGTAAACCGCTTAGAGAGGGCTGTAAAAGCACCATGAAGCGGTATATAAGTCTAAGTGCTATTGCTATTGCTACTTCTAGCAGTCTTAATTTTTGATTCAATCAAATATTGTTGCAGGATTTAATTTCTCTTTGTTTTTTCTTTATTTTATTACACAGACATCTCCAAAGGTTTAGCAAGCCTCTTTTGTAGATCCAGTAAGAAAACATTTTCCAGGCCATTCTCTTGGGTGGTATTTATATTTCTCATTTAACTTTTAAATTATTCTGAACCACCTCCCTGTGTGTATTTACACAAGACATTTAATGTCAGTACTCTGTATATAGCCTCTATATAATACCTATTTAGTGGTTTATGGGTATGTTGGCTTGCAAGTTAATTGTAGATTAGAGAGCCTAACCTGTGTAGCATAGCAAGAATGTCTTGGGGTTAAAGCAGGAATTTGACTTTCCTTTTAGCAAGCTGACCAAAATGTGCCAAAAGTTACCTTAACATTAGCAGGAAATGCTGTATCAAGCATGAATGTAACCTAATCTATCTTTTCTCTTTCTTATTAAGAAAACTGTTGTGTGACAACTTCAATTGATCAAAAACACAGTGGACAATAGAAATCAGTATTGATGGGAAATGATCATGTACTATGAAACTTTCTCATTTGGAATATAAGAGGAATAAATGATAAAGAGCACGAATTAGTGACTGAAAGGAAAGAAAAATAATGTGTTGTGCATTTGGAAAACTAAGAGAAAGGGGAATAAGGTAATAGAATTGTATGATTGAAGTCTGATTTGTGAAATGCAACTGATGAACCTGCAGGGAAGTGAAGATGAAAGTTTAAACTTCTTCTATCGCTCTAGCAATTTCAACCAAACTTGGGACACAGATGACTTACTCTCTGGAAACAAATACTGTGGGGGTAGGACACCCCTGGTGTGTGTGTGGGGGTGTGTGTGTGTGTTCCAGCATAAATCTGGAACAGCTCAACCAATTTTAACCAAACGTGGTACACAGATGACTTACTCTTTGGAAAAAAAATATTGTGGGGGTAAGACACCCCTAACAACTCTTGGGGGGGGTGTCTGTGTGTGTGTGTTCCAGCATAACTCTGGGACACCTCCAGCAATTTTAACCAAACTTGCTACACAGATGGCATACTCTCTGGAAAAAAATACTGTGGGGGTAAGACACCCCTAATACCCCTTGGGTATTATGGTGTCTTATACACATGTGTGTTCCAGCATAACTCTGGAATGCCTGGGATGCTGAAATGAAAAGGAATGAATTATATCTATAGTGTCAAATCACATTACTTTTGACAGTGATAGTGTGCATTTTGTATTCAAGTCCTGTTAAGATACAGCCTGTTGTGCCTTAAAATGGCTTCTAATATACATCGCAATGGAGTTGCCATGGTAACAGCTTCATAGTACTTCACAAGGGGGCTCCGTCTGGTAAGGGGGATTGGTTCTTAAACAAACAAACAAACAATAAACTTCCTAAACCTTCAGCTTCAAGCAAAGAGGGGAAGTTATTGGGGGAGGTGCCTGCTAATGCAGATAATCTCCTCAAAGGCTGTTTCCTGTAGAACTGTTCCCAGGCTGTTGGCCAGGGCAACTAGGTCTCTAATTCTCACCACAGTGAGTGATGGCTTTTCTGGTCTAATACAGGATTGGAATAAATAAAGAGCCAGGCAATGCCAGGTTATCAGCTAGTTTTGAATAAAAGGACTAAAACACACATACCCAAAAGCACGGACTGATATAATTGCAAAGGTACATATGAAGTTCAATCCTCTGATGACAATAAAAGAACCAAAGATGACATTTTGGGGTGTGGGTGGGGCAGGGGTGGGTTCCACTCACCTTTGCTACCGGTTCTCTTCGTGCACGCGCGTGCAAAATTTGCGCGTGCGCGCGAGCAAAGCAAGTGCACGTGCGTAAACCGCGCTACCGCGCATGCGCAAAAACATTTATTTTTTAAAATTCGGCAAAAAACGCTCTGCACATGCGCAGAATGCTAATTTTGCCGATTTTTTCTGAAAAAGGTAAGTTGGGCCATGCGGGTGGGACAGGGTCCGGGACGCTGCGAACCGGTTCGGTGACGTCACAGCGTCACCGCTACCTATTCGCACGAACCAGACCGAACCGGGGGCAACCCACCACTGTACCACTTCATATACCAACTTGTCCCTAGAACAAGACATTCGAAACATCCGAACACCAACTATAAACATTACATTTAGCCTTTCACCAATACTGATTTTTCTCCTGAAGGAATCAATTGTAGATGCGTACTGTTAAATGAATACTGTATTTGTATAGGCAGATTCTACATGAATCCATAGGATAGATAAAGTAGAAATGCATGCATGTCATTTTTTTTTCCTTAATATGATAATTGGATAGCTCCAATGTTGTATTGTGATACATATACAATATTTCTCAGTATTTTGGCTATATACCATATTATTAAGTACTTATATATTATTAAGTATAATAGTAGTGTATAAGTTCAGAACATTTTATGCTCTTGAATAAAAAAAACAAGGAGGTTTTGCTTGTTATACATGTTTCTGTTATATTTCTAGCTGCCTTTCAAGTAATCTAAGTATGTTGCCTCTAGCCTATATTGATTAATTATAAAGCAGTAGAGGGTTTTTTTAAAGCATCATGCATCCACTTACTCAAAACTGAAGCTCTTTTGCCTATGGCCAAAATCTTCCTATTGATTTAAACTTTTCTTTAAATTTTTCTTAAAGTGAATTTAAGAATCCTACTTAAATCAATTAAAGAACTGTATTTTCTTGTAGTTTCACAAAGTAGCTTCTGAGCAAATATGATGTAAACTTTTTAAAAATCTGTTTATTGCTATCTGTTAAAAATATCTATAATTTTTCAGGATGGGAATTTCATGTCCTCTGCCTTCTCCCCTTTAAATGGAAAAACACTGGAAAAATTGCTGCCTGTCGGATATACACAAGTCAAATATTTGTAATTGGAGAAATCACTAGATCGTTATAATTTAGGTGTCTTTCCAGAACTTCATTTTCCATTCTTTATTTATTTGGGAGAAAGGGCACTTCAAGTTAGTGTTGAATCCTGCTATCGCTTAGATTTCTTGGCAAGAATTGGTTGCCATTGCCTCCTTTTAGGGCTGAGAGAGTGACTGGCCGACAGTCACATAGTGTTTTTTGTGCCTAAGGCAGGACTAGATTCATGGTCATCCTGGTTTTTAGCCCTGTGTCTCAATTTAACCATTAATGTAATCTCATCTTGACATGGAGCTCATTCATATAGAGTTAATATAATATTAGGGTTAGGAATTCATAGTATTGTATTATGAACTTAAATGATTTTATTTATTTATTTATTTATTTTGCAGCTGGACGCTTATCAAAAGAAAGCCTTTGTTTTATTCAGTGAAATTTACTTTCTTTTCTCTGAATGATAGAAATGTAACATTAAAGTGCCAGCTAGCCAAGAAGTAACACAAGCAGGTTTACCAGTCCCATTGCTTCCTGAAGGAGAGGAAAACAGTCTGCATATGCACATGATGTATGATTGAGTAAATGCATATTTTGTAAATACATACATGATAGTCTATTTTATTTATTTATCACATGTTAATGAGACTCATCTCCCCTTTAAGGTGACTCTGGGCATCTATTGTTCAGGAGTCACAAGTATCCAAACTTTTATCTGCAAGAGCATGCCAAAATGTCCATGATTAGCGTCAGTGTTGCCAAGCCTGCTAAAATGGTAGTCATGGTGTCCTAGCCCAGACTGGAGACTAAAACATATGAAGGACAGTTACAGGAATTGTGTGTGGCCAGTCTAGAGAAAAGAGAAGGTCTTGCTTTCTAAAGCACAGAAGATCAAGAAAGAAACAATGGATGGAAACTAATCAAGGAGAGAAGCAAGCCAGAACTAAGGAGAAATTTCCAGACAGAACAATTAATCAGTAGAATGACTTGCCTCCAATAGTTGTAGATGTTCCTACTGAGTTTTTTAAAGAAGAGATTGGAGAACTCTTTGTCTGAAGTTGTGTAGGGCCTCTGCTTGAGCAGGGGTTTGAACTAGAAGACCTTCAAGATTCCTTCGAGATCTATTCTGATTGATTAATTGATAGCCAAGTTCTTCTTTATCATATTTGCTTGACAATGTTGCCCACATGTAGGTCAGGGAAAGATTTGCATCACAACAGCGAGTTGCATGTTTATTTACTTTGTTCCCCACTCCCCACAGTAAATGCCTTTAATCAAAGTCTCATTGTGCAGATAAATGCTAGAACTAATGAAGGCAAAAGGAAAAGGAAAAGAAAACATTGAACTAAAACATTAAAAGAAAATTTCTTTTCTACTCAAGATTTCAGAGTAGAATGTTCCTCTTCTTTTCTCAAACAGCCAAGCATATCATCTGTTGTTTCCCTTTCCCTCTCATTCCAGTTTGTGATAGCTTCTTCATTTGTTCCCCCAATCCAGTATTTTGTGGCAACTAAGCATGCAAGGACTTGCCTCAGTGGTGGGATTCAACCAGTTCACACCTATTTGGGAGAACCGGTCATTGGAAGAAATAATATTTTGGGGTTTTTTTTTCACTATATAGGGCTAATCCTGTAGGGAAAACAGGAAGGAAACATTCTGGTGTTGTTTCTAGCCTAATCTTTATTGCCCTGCTTACAGAAATTGCTTCTCTGGTTAACCCTTATTACATTGTAACAGCTAAGGGGAAGCGCCCATTGACATGAGTGACGTTGAATTGGCAATGTCTGCATAGTCACATGACCACCAAGCCATGCCTACCCAACTGGTCATTAGCTGGTTGTTAAATTATTTGAATCCCACCACTGCCTTGCCTGATAGGTTTTGTTCAGTTTTGACCTAGTCATGGCTCACCAGCATCCACACCAGGACAAACTGAGATGTTGAAACTTCTCTCTTTATCATGAAATAATGATGGGAGCCTATTTTTATTTTTGATTTATTTATTTATTATTTTATTTATTTTATTTTTATTAAACTTTTTCAACATTTAAAAAACAAAACACAAATGTTCACTCATTACAGCATTTCCATATCGGTATCAATATCATCCATAACATTCATATTTACATGAATTTTATTTCTATGGTTCATTATCCTATATTATACAATCATTCAAATTATACTAATATCTACAAATATATAATCATATTGTCATCAGTAATATATAATTCTTATACACTAGTTTTACTCCTCTCCTCAAGCTAGGTATACCATCTACTCCAAACTTGGTAATACTCCAATTCTTCTCTCTCTTTCAGTTCCATGGTCTACCTATCCATCTCTGCACATTCAAGTACCTTTCTTGTTATCATTGCCTCTGAAGGAATATTAGTCTGTTTCCAATTCTGAGCAAAAACGATGCCGATTGCAGTTAATATATGTAATATTATATATTGAAATATTTTACTTATTTTCCCATCTGAAATGCCCAAGAGAAATAGTTCCAGCTTCAATTCGATCTTTTGTTCAGTAATTTCTTCCAACCATTCCCTTATCTTATTCCAATATTCCCTGGCTTTGTATTTATTATTTTATTTAGATGATTCAGAGGCCACCTAACTCCAAAGAACATTGGGTGGTTTGCATTTTAAAAGCAAGAAGCGACAGTGTTGATCTGTTCATTCCTTTAAGAAACTTTCTACTCTGTTAGGAGAAAAAGTGCTTCCGTATGTGGACTACTGTGTGGGATATATAATGTTAGATAGAAGGGAGCAAGGCAATAAAGTAAAAGAAGAAAGAGCTGAGGGTGGAAATATGGGTTACAGTCTTGGAGTCCCCGAGGACGTTTGTCAGCAGAGAAGAGAAATTTGCAGAAAAGATCCAGCTGGTTAAAAACCTGCCGACTGCAGGAGGCAAAGGGAGAAATCATGGCAGAATCAAAACCATTGAGCCACTGGGTGGGCATCTGGTGCCTGGGGACTGACACACCACAGAATGAAGACCAAAGATTTACATATCTGCCATGGGATATTGTAAGGTCCTGAATAGTTTTGCAGGTGAGAAATGGCAACCAGGATACATATTCTGGTGCATGTCAAGGTGCCTCATTTCCTGAATCCCCGGTATTCTTCAGTATTGCTACAGCCTCCTGGAGACCCAAGGGAGCGAACTGAAGGCTCCATCATTATCTCACTGCTTTCCCACTTGACTTTTGTTTTCCCATATATGCACCATCTCCCTGCCCTCTCCATCAGGAGCTGCTTCAGAGCACACCCTTGGAGTCAAGAGGTAGACAGATTCCTTTGAAACAGTTGGCACCGCATGGGACCAGTCAGCAGGGAGGCCCACTAATGAGGCCATCTGTACCATTTCCATCTTGCCCAAAAGAATTAGCTCTGTTATGCTACAAGATCGAGTGAGAGGTTGCAGCTTCGAATGGAAGTTGTAATGAGATGTACTTTGATTTGTTCTTTATATAGGAAGGAAAGAAGGGAGGGAGAGGAAAGTCTCCATTTGGAATGTCACCAGAATGATCAGACATAAATACAAATTAAGCCAAGATTAACTGTTAACAAGTGGCAACTCCTAACTACGGGCTAAGGATTAGTTAGAGCAGAACAAAAACACTATTGAAAGAAATTGGAAATGCAAGATAAGAAAGAAAAATTATGCTAATGTATTCCATCTCCATTGTGTCGTAATAATCTTAATAAATTCTAAGAATCCTTGCCCTATGATTTTGTTAGGCTCATCGTTATTATACTGTGAAAGCTGAATTATAATGCTGAGATGATGTAAAACTGGGAGATGCCACTCTGAGAGATAAGAAGTCCTAAGGTGAAAGACAACTATGCCATCTTTGACAGCATCATGTACAGTTAGTCATGCATAGGTATAATGGCATATTATTAAAGGGGGAAAAAGTCATCCCATAAGCAAGGGAAGACCAGTTATTTCTGGTGGTCATTATGCAATGCGTAGGAAATTGCATTTTGCTGGGTAGATGATTGGCACCGTACTGAACCAGTCAAAACACAACAGACAATTCAAGCTTATTGGCCAACTTT
Organism: Grayia smithii; assembly: GCA_032468115.1. NCBI lineage: Eukaryota > Metazoa > Chordata > Lepidosauria > Squamata > Grayiidae > Grayia > Grayia smithii. The sequence goes on along the minus strand of JANHFM010005336.1, from coordinate 12,913 downwards.
AGAGAATTGTGTCATATTTCCCCTTCCCATCAAAACATTTCCATGCTGCTTTGTTGCCTGATTCTCTCATTCCTTCTCTAAGACTTTTTAGGTAATCTTGTTGAGGTGTTGTGTAACTTGTGTTGTCTTCTCTTCCCCAATGTTTTGATTTATGGGTATGAGATGGTGACTTTGAATTATTAAAACTATTTTATTGGAACAGCTATTTTGATTGGTCTTTTGATGTGTGAAAAACAAAACCTGATTGTCTGAAGAACTTTGTTCTTCAGGCAGTACAAAGCACATTTTTCCCACCATCAGAAGAAAATGTGGAAAATGTGCCAAATATATATTGGTTGATCTGGCTAAATAGGTGGGATAATATTGGCCAAGGAGGAGTTTTTTTCCCCCAATAGCAACATAAGGAAAGTTTCTTAGGAATGAAAGAAAATATATTCTGTATTACTAATGTGCATCATTAAGAATCTCAGCATAGAAACATTTTTTTTCTATGTGTTGTTTTACTCCTATTGATATTCCCCTTCCCTTCAAAGAAAAATATATATTTGTATTTTAACATAATCAAAATTAATAATACATTTAATGTAGTATAGCCATGAATTGTTTTGGAAATCATTAGTGGGGACATGGATATAGCACTCCTGTGTTTTTTGGGGGGTCGAGTTAGCCTGGGGAAAGATGTGGCTTTTCTAAGAGTTGCAGATCCTATAATTGGACTTCCAATGTACCCTTCTGAAATTAAATCTAAATTATCACACAATTTTCTAACATGCAAATGTATGTATACACATACTCAGCTATGGGTGCAGATTGGCAAGATTTTCAGCAAAACATATTTTTTCCAGAACTCTCTGGAGGCAACAGGACTGAACCTGGGACAAAGCCTTTCCTGCTGCAGTCATGACTATGTTGTTTCAGGTGGGACCTAAGGAGGACACAGGGTTACAGAGTTGTGTAGATGAGCAAAGTTTTGAATAAAGGAACAAACTTTTGCCAAAAAAAGCAAATAGTTTAGCTCTAGTCTCTCTGTCTGTAGAAGTGTTGTGAGTATCATAGAATATATAAGTGGCAGGTAGCCATATTTATCCTATGTCAAAGTAGAGTCAAGAAACTGAATTAAGTGACTCACCTGGCACTGCTGTGTTTGAAATAATTTATGACACTTGCTCAGTTGGAGTCGAGGAAGTGACTGCTCTTTGTCTTCATTCTGGCATGAATTGTGACATGAGAGATTAAGTAAACACTGACTCTGGCTGGCCTAAAAGTTGACTGAATTCAGAACTTGAGCCTGAATTATTACTCTATCCTATTACTCCAGATAATTTTAATTTTAGTTTATTTCTCCCTAAATGAAATGGGCCTTGCTCGTAATGGGTCTCTGGGATCTGTTTTAACTTCAGTGTGTTTTCTAAAGAAAAACAACTGCAAGTTGCCATTCTGCATAACTCAGTAGCTTTGTCTCAAGTGGACTTCGCATGTTGAATTGTGTGTTTCAACTCAACCTCCAGCACCGCATTTTCCTTGATGTCTTATTCTTTGGCTGAAACTCAGTTTCAGATGACTTGTAATAAGCTTTTGGCTGAACCATGCTGAGATGGGATTGTTATTGATTGATTTAAAGCAACAAAGTAGAAGGGTACATTCCCCGCAAACTTACATTTTGAAAGGGTCAGTTCTTTGGCAGATGACTTTGTTAGTAATATTAGGGTCGTTTTGGAGCTCAGAGTTTTACATAACCAGCATTCTTCTCTCCTATAACTTGTTCATATCTGATGGGATGGTGGGTGACTATCAATGAAGATGTTTTATTATACCATATAAAATCCTGTAGGTAATAAATATTTCTTCTCCAAAACGACTCCTGATTTTGAATAAAATGCATTAAACATTTGCAATTGGGTAGCTTTTATATATTTCAACTAAGTTTGGTTAAGAATTGTGCTTCTGATCCTTATCAGTGCCTGTGGGTGAATGGTAACTCATCTGTAGATGACATCTCTGGCCTATTTAAAAAATCATATTGCTCTTTATGGCATATATTACTTACTACCTAGGGGTAAAACATGAGTGACAAAGTCAGTTGAAAGCAAAGATACTTACTCCTGCTCTAAATAAACAGAAGTACGTACACAAATGAAGGCAAATGAAATTTCTACGTATTAACTTAAAGAATAGTTCCACATTGATCATCATAGGTTTCTCCTTCGTGTTTGGTACAGTAGCTTTCCAAAACTAATACTTCTGCTTTCACAATATTGTGTTCTAGAACAAGGGGAGACAGCAGGAGTCAGCAGCCATGCCAATAAGGAGCCACCAAGTTGACTTGAATTTTCCCCAATAAGACAGACTTGGAGAATGCTTAGAGCGGATATATAAGGAGATATTTAACACAGTGGAGTCTGAAGATTCCTTAAGGTAGGTCTCCCTTCATTTTGTTCTGTTGGCTACACCTGGAGTTACAATTGTTTCTTGGTCCCTGAAATTCTTTCTTTAGCACTACTGCCAAGACTCCAATCTGCAATTAGGGTTTAAGACTTTGATTTAAATATATAGTGAACTGTTGTGTAAGAATCATTTGTTCATTCAGATGCTAAGTAGAGTAACTCATTAGTTTCTAGAAACCTAAATGGAACTTAGACAATTGCTGACCTAATTCAACCATTTCATCAGTGGGTAATATGGGTGATTGATTTAAAATGATTCTGCCAATTGGATTGAATGAATCTAATTGATCAATATATACTGTAACAAATGTGTAATTTATCCATCTGCTTAATGTCTATGGAGATTCTCAGTCATCCAGGTCACGGTTCTCCCAAAACTGCTTTTTTTTAAAAAAAGCAGCTGTTTTTCCTTGAAGATATTTCACTTCTCATCCAGGAAGCTTCTTCTGTTCAGAACTGAAGAAGCTTCTTGGATGAGAAGTGAAACATCTTCAAGGAAAAACAGAGAAAGTCCAATTGCCTTTTGAAAAAGCATCTTTGGAACACTATCCATTTGCTTCTATCCTGCCAAACTACCCAATCAGTAGGTAAAAAGACTGTCTATCCTTCATTTATTTTACCTCTTAAATTCTGCGCCATAAACACTAATCACACTTTCCCTTAACATATGATCGTATTAGTATGACGGATTATGCATGCTATAAAAGAATATTGAAATGTGTTTTTATTATTATATTCTCATAGATCTGTGTAAGGCAGCTTGGGCTTCCTTCATTGTCGATTTAATTACTCTGTAATGTTATTTACTTGTACAGTATTTACTAATACTGTAGAATTATCAATACTTTTTAATACTTTTCCTCTCGCCACTCCATTCTCTCTTCTAGAAAAAACAAACTAAATTCTCCAGCTGACTCCAGCATATATCTACTTATTTTTTAAGAGTGATGCATGTTTTTTTTAAAAAAAATAAACACTAACTTTACTCTCTATGGAACACTTCCTTCCTGAGAAAGATCCTAAAGAATCTTTTCAAGGAAGAGCAACTTACTCAGAGGCCGTATTAAAGCCAAAGAAAAATCAGAATGAGATTTTCTAAAGATTTTCTACTTCTTGAGGCCAACTGAGTGTGGTGATCATTCTTTTCAGAAGCTACCCTGGAAATCTACCTTCAAAAACTTTTTCCCTAATTGGTCCCAATATCTTTTTCCATTTATTTTACAAGCTCTCCTTTTTTAAACTCCTATTTCTGCTGACCACCAGAAAATTTTGCTCTAGCTGACCTATGTGAGTTTCAGGATAAACAACAGATTGTATTAATCATCATACTGTCCTTTTTATTTACTATCAAATAAATGTGTCAAATCCTGATTTGGCCTGGGTTCACCGTGCACTTCTTAGGGAGTATTAAACTTTTCCCCAGCTACTTCACTTTTGAAATCTACCAAGTGGGACTTTCAAAAGTACAATTTTCATCAGTTAAGATGTTTTCCTCCTTTTTTAAAAATGCCTGGGTGATAGTAGAAGAATTTTAGCAGTGAAGAGACTGCAGGATGTGAAACATTTAACCCTCCAAGTTATATATGATAATCCACATTAAAGTAAGAGATCAGTCACATGCCATTGGTTAAATCATTGACCTAGCATTTATCAATATTGTTCAGTGTGCCAGCCAATGAAAGCCAAATGAATGTTTGTATATAAGCTATCAATGCATGACCTTTATTAGATCTTCCTGTGTAATGTTTGTTTTTCCAGTTTTAATTGTAAGCTCGTAAGCTCTGAACAGTTTCCTTAGCTTCATAGCAATAAAAAAATAGCTTTATTGGTGGTTGATGGGATGTCAGGAATAGACCTCAGTCACAAAGTATATTAACCTCAGTTAGAAATAGGTTTTTCACCTCTACCAATTAATTGTTATAAATGTTAATATACCACACTATGGAACACATTGATTTATTGTAGCAGTAATTTAAATTGGCTCAAATAGTGGGTTAGCTTCAGCCATACAACTAACCTTGGAGACACAGCAATATAGGATCACTTATTCAACCCCCCCCCCTACACACACACACACACACACACAATGTGATTTCCTCCTGACTTGAAACAAGAGAAAAACAGGTTGTTTGAAAAACCTACTGTAGGAGATAACAAGACTGAGTCCAAGGGAGAGGTCAAACACATAATTAATTGTGAGTCCCTTTGCAACCACAAGAGATCTAAGTCCAGCCCAAATTGAATGCCTGTGACTCTTATCTAGGTTTAGGTTTAGGTTTATTGCACTTATATGCCGCCCTTCTCCCGAAGGACTCGGGGCGGCTCACAAATTAAAATATACAATAATAAATATACTAAAATAA
>JANHFM010005334.1:0-14219 GCA_032468115.1 Grayia smithii | reverse complement strand
GGGAGAGAGAAAGGGGGGAAGGGAGGGAGGGAGGGAGAGGGCTGGGGTAAAAGAGAGAGAGAGAATGGCCAGTGAAGCTAGAAAGACAGCAACCAAGATGTGCTCTTCTCTAGATGCTGGGCTCTGAATTTAGACATTTCAGGTCAGGCTCTCTCACTTCTGTGGCCAACGAGTGGACACCTTTGCCTCCTCGGTGGCCTCCAGCCCAAGGAGCCCTTTTTGCCCACTTTCTGCAGTGGCCGGTGGGCTCTCTCCGGCCGTGGTGATGGCAGCCTCAGCAAGGAGTGGCCTTGTGCACAAAATTCGGTTTGCAGTTGGGGGGTGGGAGGGGGTTTTTGTGAGAGCAAAAGTTTGAATTCGGAGGTTCCATCCCTTCCACCTGCAGAGCTTACATAAGGAGAAAGGTAAACACGGCATCGTTATTTTTAAACCTCTCACAAGCATTTCCTCTGACGCTTCCTTCTCCTTTGGAAACGCTTGCAGAGATCTTCACACCTCCCTCGTCTTCTTGGGGAAACTTCCTGCCGAGGCGGTTGGGGGGCCTCCTCCAAGGGTGACACTGCGGCTCCCCAAATCATCCACAGCAGGGGTTTCTCAGCTTGCCAATCTCAGCCCCGGAAGAGGGGCTTCCTCCCAGAAGGAAGGGGGCACAACCACCAAAAGAAGGGGCTTGGAGGGCAGGCCGGTGGGGGTCCGAAGCATAGCCTCGGGGACTGGGGGCTAAAACATACAAAGAAGAGCTGCAGGAATTGGGTATGGCCAGGCTAGAGAAAAGAAGGACCAGGGGAGACAGGAGAGCATCTTCCAACATTTGAGGGGCTGCCCCAGAGAGGAGGGGGTCAAGTTATTCTCCAAAGCACCCGAAGGCCAGAGAAGGAACAATGGATGGAAACTGAACAAGGAGAGATTCAACCTGGAAATAAGGAGGAATTTCCTGACAGGGAGAGCAATCCACCAGTGAAATAGAAGCTGCCTGTGGCAACTTCTATTGGGGCTGCCACAAAGAGGAGGGGGTCCCAAAACAGCTGAAGGCAGGATTAGAAGCAACCGATGGAAACTAACCGAGGAGAGAAGCAACCTAGAAATAAGGAGAAATTCCCTTCCAAATCTGTTATTTTGTTATTGAACCCTGGTGACGCAGTGGTTAGAATGCAGGATTGCAGGCTGACTCTGCCCACTGCCAGCAGTTTGATCCTGACCAGCTCAAGGTTGACTCAGCTTTCCATCCTTCCGAGGTTGGTCAAATGAGGACCCAGATTATTGGGGGCTCTGTAAACTGCTTAGAGGGGGCTGGAAAGCATGGGGAAGTGAGATTGAAGTCTAAAGGCTACTGCTATTGCTGCGCCCCCCGTTTCAGGGGAAACTCCCAAGGGGGGGGAAGGGGGGGGCTGAACTATAGGAAGGCGTGGAGATTCCCAGAGTCACACGGAATGAGGAGCCACTGGGAGAGGGCTGGAAACTCAGCAGGGGTGACTGGAAAAGAGGGTTCTTCTCCCTTTGAGAGAACATCAGTAGCAATCTCCAGGGACAAAGGAGCCGAGGGGAGATGCAAAGGGAGGGGGAGGCGAAGAGACCCCTCCCTCACAAGGTAAAATGCATCCAGAGAGGCCATCAAGAGGTGAAATGCAACAGGCACGGCCATCTCAGCCTGGTTTCGAAGCGCACATTTAAAAAGTTTAATGGTTTTATTTTTAATAACACCAACTATTTACACACCCACAACTGCTCCCAAAAAAAAGCTACGCTGGCTTGTCGTCCTGGCTCTCTGGGGAGCTCCAGAGCTCCTTCCGCCTCAGCCGGATCCTTTCCTTCAGGTTGCGGAACTGCTCCCCGTGGGGAAGGGGGGGTGTTGGCCTGCCTGAGGGGCCTGTGGCCTCAGAAACCCCACAGCCTCCTGGTGGGTCCTCAAGGAGAGACCCCTCCCTCCCCGCAGCTTGGCATTCTCGGGGGCTCAGTCTTAAAAGGGCCCTTTCTGGGGAGCCCTCCCTGCTTTGGGGGGACCTCCTGTCATCCCGCTCTGCTTGAGGAAGGAGCTGGTGGGTGGTCCTCTCAAACACGGGGAGCCCCTCCCTCCTCCTGCCCGGTCTCCCCTCTCTCGTTTTGACTGGCCCTGGAGCGCGAGCGGCCGGCTGCCCTTCACCACCAGAGGTGCCACTGCTGGGCCTCTCTTCAATGCTGCTGGAAGAGCTCTCCTCAGGGCCACTGGTGTCCAAGTCCCTCTTGCCAGGCCTTGTTTTCCTTCTGCTGGGTCCCCACGTCCTGCCCCCAGCCCCCCTCTCAGCTGCTCTTTCTAGGCCTTGGGTTTTGGGAGTCCTTCTCTTTTTGGCCACGGATGTCAAGGTTGAGGTTTTGAGCCCAGTCCTATCCCAGGCCAAAGCTCCTTCTGGGGCCCAGATCTTTTCCTGGGTGTAGTCCTCTGAGGAGGACCCGCTCGCTTGACAATGAGTGGAGAAGGAGCCCGTGGAAGCGTCGCATCTGTGGTGGAGGCCTGGTTGTCCAGATGGAAATTTCTGTCTTTGGGGATCATGAGTCCCACCTACCCTGGAAGTCTCTCCTCTACTCTGAAGTTCAGGATGGGGGTCCCTCCACCCCTCTGCAACATCTCCTCCTACAGCACACTCAATGTCTCCAGAGAAACCAGCTCTTCCTGCAGCCGCGTCTTCTTCACTGGGGGCTCCATGTCTCCCCTCCTCCATCCAGCCCTGGCCGTGCAGCCAAAAATCCATCCCCTGCTTCAAGGAGAGCTTCCTCTCCAGAATCGAGCCAATGATAGAGAGGCATTTGCTCTTCTTCATTCTGGAGCTGGATGAAGCGCTTTTACTCTGTGATCTTGAGCTGGCATCAGCCTTTAATGAAGATCCTTCCGAGGGCCTCTCCTCCATGGGCAGGTGGCTGTTCTCCTCCTCCGTGGTGAGACTTTCACTATTCATGTCTTCAGTGGCCCAGTCCCCTACTCTGTCCCACTCACATTCTGTGCTGAACTGGGACTGGTCTTCTAAAGAGCTTGGACTTGGTTGCCTTGACTGCTGGTGTGGTGTCTGAGGAACATCTCTGGTGACCAGACTACTGCCATCCTCATACCCACTCTCTGCTCCTGTTTCTGACCGAAGCCAATCGGACGGGGGAGCTGGCAATTCACTACCTGCTTCCAGAGAAGATACAGCTGAGAACTTCTTGCTTGATAACTTTGAGAGTTCAGAAGCATCACTTGAAGCCTCACCAGTTACCTGGGAACCTTCGTGCTCCTGCTGGTCCAGAGTGGTTGTACTCAGGTTAGGTGATGAAGGAGGTGCAGGTGGCTCCTGAAAGTCCCTGTAAACCCAATCCTTAGGCTGTCCAGTGCATGGAGCTGCAGACCTCAGTGGTCCTCCACCTCCAACACCCTGTCGTTCTGGTGGGGACTCTCTCTCTTTCTCAAGAACTGTCTTTTCCTCAATTAATTGGCCACTCAACCGCTGCCGGTGCTTTCTGCCTGCTTGCCGGATGAGTCTCACCTCCACATCCTCACAGGTGGAATATGAGGAGATAACACAGGCAGGAAGTATGAAGGAACCCAAGGCTCTCTGGATGACATGGGACCTGAGCAGAGGGTTGGTTGCCACTTCAGAAGGTTTGAGACTGTTCTCCTGCTCTGAGAGATGACCCTGTATTATGCTTCCCACACGATGGGTCTTTTTCTGGGTCTCATGGGCTTCCGGAGATACCACGGACCTGGTTCCTGCATCTCTGGCCATGGGGAAAGCTTCCTCTTGCTGCTCCCTCTTCTGACCTGCCTCTCTTTCACCAACTGTGGCACCCCACTCATAGGGAGAGCAGGTCACCAGCTGCATTCCTGACTGCCTCACTCCCGATGGAGATGTGCTGCGTCTTACCATTCCTTCCATGCTGTGTTCCAGCTGCCCTGAGAAGCTCTCTTTATCCCAGAGCAACTGCTCAATGGAACTGCTTGGCATGGATTCTGCCTGGCCCTCCTGAGAGATGAACTCTGGGGTGTTGGAACCTTGGCTGTCTCTAAGGCTGGCATGATCCTCGTCATAGCTGGATTGAGGAGGAAGCGGCGATGGGCTTCCATAATCTTCTGGCTCAGAAAAAGTGAGCCAGTCCAGCTTTGGGGTTCCCTGCTGCAACAGGATGTGGGGAACCGCCAGCTCCGGTTGATCACGTGATGAAGATCTTCCTTTAGGGCTGGAGAGCCTGGCTTTGCCTTCTTCGAGTTGCATCTCCTGGCTGCTTCCTCCCTCTGATGCCTCCAAGACAGGAAGAGCATTTGGAGAAGAGGAACAAGAGGGCTCCCCACTAGACACCCAGGAGCCAATTCTGCCTCCAGGCTGCACTTGGAGCCGCACTTCAGACCGGTAGGTTGGTGAGCTCTTCTGCGGGTGTGAGGGAGAGTCCGGTTCTTCCTCTGTAAGAAAATGGACTCTGGTTGATTTATGGTAGCTGCGAAATCTGGACTGGGGCAGAAATTCCCTGAAGGACTCTTTGGTTTGGTCTGGAGCTTCTCCTGCCAAGGGGGTTGCCGTGTGGCCCGTTGGGTCTTGCACCCAGGTCTTGCTACCCATCCTCTTTCTCTCTGCAGCTGGGGGGATCTCCGCCATGGGGCTCAGTCTGCCTGTGACCTGGCAGCTCACACTTCCACCTTGTGTTCCCCCTTCTAGTGGAGGTCTCTCTGCAGCCGTGACCCACTGCGGATGCAGCTCAGAGAGTCTCCCCTCCTCTCCTGCCAAGAGGGGTCCCTTCTCTGGATTTCCTCCCTCTTTGCCTGACGGACCCTCCGAAATGATGGCTTCTCTGGATGCAGCCTCTGAACTTTCACCTGAGGGCCTTGTTTCCTCCTCCTCCTCTGGACTTCTTCCACTGGAGTTTTCCCCAAGACGGATGCTCCTTTCTTCTCTGGCACGTGGACTTTGCCCCTTCAGGCTCATGTTTGGAGATCTGTCTGGAACTGGGGCTTGTGAGTCTCCAACCACTATGTTGGATTCATCTTGGAACCAAGCAGTTTTGTCAGGGCTGTTTGCTTCCTCTATAGCTTCTGGAAGTGGGGATCCAGAGGGGGTCCCCTCCAGTGGAACGTGAGGGCTCCTGCCTCCCTTCATGGTTGGAAGTGTCGGATCCAGGACAGTTGCCTCCATGTTGACAGCCATGATGTCCTCAGCAGTTGATGGCCTCCTGCCATCAGCAAGGCTCATATCCTTAATGGATTGTGACTTCTCCTCATGTTGCCCCCCAGGAAAGCCACTCTCTTCAGTGGCTGCTGTGACTGCAGAATCCTTTGCTTTCCCACCAGCTGTGTTCTCTGCCATGGCTCTCTCTCCTTCCGCAGCCCGTGAAATCTCCGAGGCAGGACTCCATGTGGTCTCTGATTTAGAAGACGTCATGTTCTCATTGTCTTCTTCCTCTCGTGGGAGTTTGCTGGCTTTGGCCACTTCTCCTGTGGCCTGTGGCATCTCAGCAATGTCTTCTGTGCTCTGTAGCTCAACCGCTTCTTCTGTAGCTTGGGAACCTTTGCTGGTAACGGATGTTTCTTCAGCTGACTGTGGACTATTGATGCATAATTCCTCAGTGGATCCTTCAGTGGCATGAAGGCTGTTCGAAGCAACGTCCTCTGGTCCATGGACAGTGATGCCTTCATCTTCTGCAGCCCCATGGATCCCTTCTTCTTCCATCTGTAGAGAATCAGTACCTGGGGAGTATCTTCCATTCTCCGCTGCAGCATCTCTCCTCACTGCCCCTCTTTCTTCTGCAGCCTGTGGGGTCTCAAATATCATGCTCCCATTCCCTGGGCCTGATGGGCCTTTTGCCTCTACAGACCATGGAGTCTCAATAGCCACCGAATCATCCACCTGCAATCCAGCCACATCTGCTCCTTCTGCAACTTGAAGACTCTTACTCGAAGTACTTGTTCCTTTAGATGTCTCTGGATTCTCATCCTCAATGGCTTCTGGCCTCTCACTTGTGATGTTGGCTTCTTCTGAGGCTGGTGGACTCTGTGGATTAGTAGTGGATGTTGTTACAGATTGAGGACTTTCAACATCAGGGCTGGTTTTTGTGGGGTGCTGTGGAGTCTTGGAAGTAAACCCATCTTCTTTTTCTGTGTCTTGCAGGTGTCTGTGGCTTTCTTCTTTGTTCTCCTGGGATTTCCCACCAGTGGAGATTATTTCTTCTAAAGGCTCTGGCATTCCACCAGTGAGGGTCAGTTTTTCCATCTCTGTGGCCTTGGTGCTGTCTCCTTTGGAGTCTTGGGGGGTCTCACTCACCTCTTCCTCTGTCACCTGTTTCATTTCATCATCTTGAAGGATGTTCTTCTCGGTGGTGGCACCATCTTCCTTCCTAGTCTCCAGCTTCTCCCCAACTGATCCCTGGTCAGCTCGTGGCTTAGGAAGAGGTGGGCAGAAAGCTGAGAGAGATTTCTGCACAATTCGTGGCAAGCCCCACTCGTGACAAATCTTCTTGTGTAGGATGTGGAATTCCAGAAGGTCTTTGGCCTCGGCTTGAGAAGTTCTCTGGTTAGGTCCCTCACCATTTATGGCTGAGGTTGCCCCTGGTGGCTGAGTGGTGCTTATGGGGCCCCTTTCACTGTAAAGAGACTCGGGAAGCAAAATGTCAGGGACTGTCCTGGACTGGAAGCTAATTTCTGCTGACTTTCTCCTGAGGTGTTTTTTGAGCTGGTCTTTCTTGGCAAAGTGATTGGGTCCTGCCTTTTTCTCATAGGGCTGTGGCCTTCTGACTGGGGTGGCAGAAGAGAATGCCCGTAGAGAGTCATGGACTTTCTTTGGAAGTCTCCACTGCTGATGGGTGATCATCCTCTTCAAGCTATCCTCCAAATTCTCCTGGGAGTGCAGAGGGAGGAAATGTGGCCTTTGAACCTGGATTTTTATGTCTTGAGCTGCCTTCTTTGGGGGATGGACTGGTCCAAGGGGAGGGGGTGCAAAAGCCTGCAGAGACCTCTGGATGACAACAGGCATCGCCCACTGGTGCTGAAGCCTCTTCTTCTTGATATGATGCTCCAGGACCTCCTTTTCCTTGTCTTGTAGGTACGGCGTCTCCACCACCTGAAAATGGAAGGTCTGCTGCTTGGTTGGCCTTGAAGTGGGGATGGATGGAGTCACCTTTGAAAGCAATTCTGATGGTGGTTGCTTCTGGTTCTTTGGTCCCTCCAAAAGTTCCTCAGTGGGGGGAACCGGAGCCTTCATCAAGGCTCTTGGGAGGAAGATCTTTAAAGACTTGTGGATCTTTTTTGGCAGCTCCCACCTCTGTAGCAGTTTCCGCCTCTGAATGTGGTGCTCCAAGTGGATTTGCGTGTTGGGGGGTAGAAAATGCACCTCATGTAGCAAAATGCGGATGTTGGTCTCTAACTTATGGGCACTGGGGCACAATGGAGGTCTTGACATGAAGCGCTCCACAGACCTTTGGACAAGAATTGGGTAGCTCCACATGTGCTGTATCCTTTTCTTCTTAATGTGATCTTCTAGGACTTCTCTGTCCTCCTTCTGAAGGAAGAACATCTGCGTCTCTGAGAAATCTGTCTGTGCCAGCCTGTGCCTGGGGAATGGGGAGGGAAATTTGGGCATCATTCCAGCAAGGGCCTCCCTGTATCTCAGACCCACCCCCCACAAGAAAGCAAAATGGTTTCTCTGGACCACCCACTCCAAGTGAGCCTTGTCTTCTGGAGACACAGGAAGCAGGGAGTGGTTGCGAGGCCGTAGCAGTCCCTGGCCAGGAAGGATCAGCTTAGGAAGGGGCTGCTTTGAATAGACATCTGCAAGTTGAAGGGAGGCTTTGGCAATGGTTGGAAGAACCCCGTGCTGGATCTCCATATGTTTCTTAGCCAGATGGAGCTGTAGCCTCCTCAAGTTTGGAGGGTGCAAAGTACGTAAAACATCACTTTCTGTCCTGAGGTCCTGTTCTGTGCTCTGTAGTGCTCCAGGCCAACCTACTGAAGCTGTCTCCAAGCTAGAACCTCTGGGGAAGGTTTGATCAAGATGAGACGTTGATGGCCTCTCCACCTCAGCATCCTCACCTGTTGGGCAGAGCATCCAGAGGGATTTTAATGCCCTCCTGGGTAGTCCCCATTGCCGCTGGAAGTTCATCTTCTGAACATGGAACTCCAAGCGGCTGGAGACAACTTGGGGAAGGAAAGATGGCTCCTGGTGCAAAACATGGACATCAATTAGGGTCCTTTGTGGGGCAGGTGACATGGGAAGTTCTTGCACAAAGGCCTTTACCGATTTCTGGACAAGAACTGGGAAGCCCCAAGCGTGGTGGATCTTCTTCTTCACAACGTGACTTTCTAGACTTTGCCTTTCCTGTTCCTGGAGGAATTTTGTTTGGACCTCTGAGAATTCAATGCTGGTCCTTCTCAGTCTGAAAGGCTTGGAGAACAGTGTGAAGGGCAAAGCACTCAGAACATCCACATAGTGCATTCCCAGGCTCCACAAGGATAAGAGATGACTGCAACGAATGGCCATTTCGATCCGCTCCATCTCCCCTGCACAGAAGAAGGACAGGGAGGAGGATCGGGGCTGCCGTATTCTAAGGCCAGGAGGGATCTGCTTGGGGAGGCGTTGCCTTGAAGAGCTCTGGATCCAAGCAATATTTGGGATCACTTCCAATTGGACCTCCACGTTCTTCTTACCCAAGTAGATTTGAAGTTGATTCACATCTTTGGAGTCTATTTTAGACAGAACCTCAGCCTGCTGCGGGGTGTCCTCCACTGAACCAGCAGTTCCCATGTCCCCTCCTGGCTGGAAATATCCAAGATCCAGAGTGGGGTGCCCAGAAACCTCCCCCTGGCCACAACAGTAGGAGAAAATATCCCCATCCTCACTGATCCTCAAGTCAGATGGGCTTAACTCAAGTCGAGGATGGAGAAGCTTAAGGGACTCCAGAGCTTTTGCTGGCAAACGCCATTGTTGCTGTAGATACCTCCTCTGGATGTGAGACTCCAGGTGGGTACAGATGCTTGGAGGAAGGAAGGCTGGGACCTGGCATAAGACACTGGTATTGCTGTCCATCTTCTGAAGGCTGGGCTGGATAGGAGCTCTTTCCATGAAGCCTTGGAGGGACTTCTGAATGAGTCTGGGGAAGCCCCATCCATGCTCCAGCCTCTTCTTCCTGATGTGCAATTCTAGGCTCTCTTGGACCTCCACTTGGAGGGAGAGGGCCTGCTCCTCGGAGAGCTCTTCTTCTCTGAATCTTCTGTGGATGGAGGACAGTTTGGGCTGCAGGGCAGCTATGCCTCCCACGTAGACCCTGCCCAGGCCCCAGAGAGATGTCAAACGGTGGCGCAAAATAGCCAGCTCCAACCGGCCAGTGTCTTCAGCATGCACAAAGGGCAGGAACTTTCTGCGTGGCTGTGGGGTCCAGGAGCTTGGGGAAACTGGCTTGGGGAGGGGGGCTCTGGAAGGAGAGAGACATTGCCAGGACTGCCTGGCCACCCCTGGGAAGACCCCCGTATGCACTTCCACACACTTCTTAAGGAAGAGAATCTGGATCTTTTTCTCCACCTCACCCCTAAAGAACAGAGTCTCGGGTGGGGACACCTCCCCTGGAGATGGGGGATGAGGTGCCTTCTCCCCTTTGGTGGCTACTGCTTCAGAGGCCCCCATGCCCACCGGACTCTGATCTGCCTCTTGCATTTCCTTGGGCTGAGGACCAGTAATGGACTCGGCTCCCAGCCCCTTCATCGCTTCCAGCACCCTCTTGGGCAAACCCCACTGATGCTGATGCTTCCTTCTATGGATGTGGAGCTCCAGGAATTGGCTGGGATCTTGAGGCAGGAAGGTCAAGTCCTTGTGCAGGACCTGAACTTCAGTCACAGTTGTTTGGGAGAGTTGTGAGGGAGCTCCTTCCATGAAGCCCCTGAGTGACCTCCGGATCATGTCTGGCAGGCCCCACTCGTGCTGCAGCCACTTGCTACGGACGTGTTGTTCAAAGGTTCCTCTGACGTTCTCCTGAAGGAAGGGGACCTTCACCTCTGAGAACACCAAGCGATCTTCCAGTCTGGGTTGGAGAGGATGCCCGGGTGGCTTTGGCATCATTCCAAGGCCTTTGAGGTATTGGGTGGTCAGGCCCCAGAGGAACATCAACCGTTTGTGCTTCAGAGTCTGTTCAATCTGGACCACATCTTCTGGGCGTTCAAAGGGCAAGAAACAGCAACGTGGCTGGAGGAAGTTACATTCAGGAGGGATCAGCTTGGGCAGGGGCTTCCTTGGTGTGAAGGTTGCACGCTGCCAGGAGAATCTGGCCACAGTAGGCATCACCCCCAGCAATATCTCCATGTGCTTCTTCTCCAGAAAGACCTTCATCTCCTTCAGGGCTTTCCCCTGTGGCAGCAGGTGGAATACCTCAGGCTGATGTGGGGAACTAACAGTCATCCTTCTTGGTTTCTTCATCTTTGCGCCTGAGGCCGCTGCCATCTCTGAGCCAAGCATCTTCACTGGCTCCCGGAGTCTCCTGGGCAGGTGCCATCTCTGCAGCACGACTCTTTTCCTCACGTTCCTCTCTAGCTCATGGATGTTGGCATCCCTGAGGAAAGTGATTTCAGCTGGGAGGGTGGTCACCTCAGTGTGCCCTGCAGCATGCCAGTGGGGGGCAGCTGGCAAAAATAACTGCAGGGATTTCCTGGCGAGACTTGCCAGCCCCCATGTGTGCTGCATCTTCTTCCTTCTCACGTGCCACTCAAGATCTTCCCGGGTTCCTCGGCTGATGAAGACTGCATCCGATGAGCTGATATCCATCCCAAGGGCCCTTCTGGATAAGGGAGGAGGGGGGACCTGGAATTCAACACCTGTGAACAGGTGAGAGAGGGACTTTTGGTACAAAGTGACCAGCCCCCACTTGTGAGCCAAGTCTTTGTGCCTGATGCTAAATTCAACACGCTCCAGGGCCATCATCTCCACGAAGGGGAGTTCCTTGGGTCGCAGCTGCAAAGTCCTTGACCCAGGGGAGATAATTCTGGGAAGGGCGTCTTCTCTGTCTTGGAGGGCAGCCATCTGAAGCAGCATGGAAAATGGACCAGCCCCTCCTAGGTGTATCTCAAGAGCTTTCTGAGCCATGTGTTTTTGAAGGGCTTGGGGGAGCTTGCCGAGACCTGAACCCTTCACAGAAGGTGACCTCTTTGCAGCCTTCCCCTTCTCGCTCTCTCTGGCCATCTTTGCCACATTGGGGGGCATCGCCATAAACATCTGGAGAGACTTCATCACCCTTTGGGGAACACCCCACTGTCTCTCAATGATCTTCCTCTTGATGTGGTCCTCCAGCTTCCTGTTGGCTTCCAAGGGGACAAAAGGCAATGTGCTTCTTGGGGCCACCTTTACGTCCATTCGGGGACCCTTTGGGGCAGCAGGGCTGAAGGGAGCCGCTGGCGGTGCGGCTGAGAGGAACTGCCTGAGGGATTGTTGCACACGCTTGGGCTGCTCCCACTGGTGCTGGGCCTTCTTCCAGAGCACATGGGAGTCCAGGAGCTGCCGCTGAGAGCTGGGCAGAAAAGGGGTCTCTGTGTGGCCAAACTCAGAGGGGCGAAACCACTGCGGTGGAGTCACTGGCAGTTTAAAAGTCTTAGGAGCCATCTTGGACCAGGACTGGGAGTAGAAAGTAGGGAGCTGCCATAAGAGTTGGATGTGCTTGCACTTGATGTTCATCTCCACGTTGTCTGCCTTCCTCCGAAGACCAAGGCTTGGCCCACCACGTGCCTGGGGGCTCCTCCAGCGTAATCTGATCAGCTTTGGAAGGACTATTTTCTTCTCCTCTGAGACGCTCATTTTCTGGGACTCTTCCACTCGTTTAGGAAAGGCCTCCTGGGCAATTTGAAATAACTTCTTCCCAATGTGAACCCGGAATCTGGGTTTGGAGCGGACAAGATAGTCCAAGGTTGTCTCTCTAGTTGGGGAGGCTAAATGAGGATGTTTTATTGAGCTTGGAGACTTTTCTCCACCAGACCCTTCCTCCCCAGGAACAATGGAGTGAAAGTCAGCCTTCATGTGCCTGAGGGCCTCTTGGATCTTCCTTGGAAGCCCCCAGTGCTTGAGGTGAGCCCTCTTTCTTACGTGTTGCTCCAGTCTTCTTCTGGTGGCCACACTCTTAAATGGGAGGACCTGAGGCCTGGTCACCACCACTACTTCTCTCTTCAGGGGCCACTGAATAAGGGGACTTGGAGCAAATGGCAAAAAGGCCTTGAGGGACCTGAGGAGGATCACAGGCAGTCCTATTGTGTTCTGCATCCTCTTCACCACCAAATGTTGTTCCAACTTCTCCAGAACAGCTTCAGATACAAATGGAAGCTTGATAGCCACAAACACCATCTTCCTGGAGCTGCTGGATGCAACTGAAGTCCAAGAGGCGGTCAGAAAATCCTGTTCCCCTTCAGAAAGGAGATGTGTGTTCCTCTGGCCTTCTCCTTCGCTGCTAGAAGAGGCATCCTTCTCACTGGAGGACCCATCATCTTCATGATGATGGAAGGTTTTCTGATGTCCCCAAAGTCTATGGTCCTTCTGGCTGTAAACAGTGGAGACACCAGAAAAGTGGCCATATCCTGCCCTGCCGGTGTAAGGGGGCTCAGACACGCTTGAAGAACTGCTGGACTCATCTTCCTCATCCTTCCTCACATCAATGGTGTGAAAATTATTATTCCCTTGACTGGCCATCTGGAGGTGGGGACTTCTGGGGTGCCTGACATGTTTTGGGAAGGTGTCTGTATCTGGTATATGGGAAGGGGGAGGTTTCCTCCTCTGGGGTCCATCTCTGGGAAGGCGTCGCCTCTTCCTGAGTAAGGGGGATGCTGTTGGGCTGTGTCTGAGAGGCCCAATCTCAGGGGGTTCACTCCTGTTCCAGAAGATGAGATTGTCCTGAAAACCAGAAATGGCTGGCAGGCTGGAGCGTTCCACATAAGAGGTGGTGGGGAGTGATGGTTTACGTAATACAAGATTCTCAGGGTTCAGTCTTTGGATATGCACCACCTTCTCTGCCTCCCTGGCTGCATGAGCACACAAGACACAGCTGGCATTGTCACACAGAAGTTGGCGGATGGTGGTGGCAGAGTCACCAGTCTCTTTCCATGGGGACTGGCGAAGCTGTGGCTCTTCTTCCCAGCCAGTGGCTCCTGCCCAAGGAATGAAGAGGATTAAGAGGTCAACAAGAAATGCTAAAGAGATACTGTAGCTCCCACCTGAAGTTGTACCACAACCGCTTGCTGGACTCCATTGCTGCAGTGTCACAAACTCTGCCTACACTGGTGGTTCCCAACCTTTTTTTGGCCATGCCCCACTTAAGCATCTCTAAAATCCTGATGCCTCCCCCCCCCCCGACATATAATTCATACTATTCAAAAAGTGACTCTTACTCACGTGGAGGAAGCCCAAAAGGCCATTAACTTGGTTTAAACAAGGTTCAATTGACCCCATTAAAAATCAAATTGCCTCTCTGTGGGACGTGGGCCCCACATTAGGAACCTCTGGGCTACACGCCAAGAAAATGCCATCTGAGGGCTCCTTGGTGCTCTCTGGACTTGGTTGTTTTCTTGCAGATATTTCATGACCCAAACTAGGTAACATCATCAGTGCTGGAAGGGAGGGAGGTTGAGGAGGAGGTGGACGACTGTGGGATCCTTGGTGCTCTCTGAGCTTAGTTGTTTTCTTTCTAGGTAAATTCCACCCATGTTTTGCCTCCTCAGCCCCTCCTAGGCTCTACCCTGCACTCAGCTAAGAAAATCTGAAACTTTCTGGAGAATGTCTAGGCCTGGTGCAAGAAGCAAGTTCCTTGGTTCAGCCGAGGGTATGGTAGCCTCCATCAGCTCTAAGACCCTGCAGAAGATGACACTTCTGGAGTCCTGTCAGGGCTGGTGGGTCTCTAACATAAATGCCATAACAGAATGTCCCTGCCAGATAGGGCAATTCTGGCACCTTTAGGATTCACTGACTTGGGTTGACTTGGCTTACCTTCTCCTTGGTCAAGAACTGCCTGGTGGGATGGACCTCTGCTTTCCAGATCATGATTCTACCAGGAAGACAGGAGAGAAGGCACTCACTCAATAGGAAGGGGCTGACCATGAACATTCTCCTTTCCCTGATTGGGCTTTTGTGGAATACCTTCTTAATCCTGGTCATTGAAATGATGATTGTGATGATGATGAAAAACAATTGCTATGAGAAAACCATGGCTACCAACCTGCCTTCCATTGAGGACCTGTATACTGCACGAGTCAAAAAGAGGGCTGTGAAAAT
>JANHFM010005332.1:54301-76195 GCA_032468115.1 Grayia smithii | reverse complement strand
GATGGGGTTGACGCCATAACGTACTTATGCTGACCAGTCACATGTGTAGAGTAGCAGAATTACAGTTATGAAGTAGCAACGAAAATAATTTAATGGTTGGGGGTCACCACAACATGAGGAATTGTATTAAAGCATTAGGAATGTTGAGAACCACTGCATTAGATTAAACCAACCTCTTTAAGAACGTTCTCTTCCCCATCAACTTCCCTTTGTTTCCTTTGTCTTTTTTTCTGGGTACCCACTTACAAATCAAGCATAGGTTGAAGTCCCTAAGGATACCTATGAGGTCCAAGTGTGACCCTTGCTGGTACATTTATAACTACAATTAGGGGTAGGCCTCTGGAGACTGCAACCCACATTTTTGCATTTCTGAAGTACACCCTCAATATGAAAATGTAACTTTCTTGCCCATAGTTACAGTATGTAGCCTGGCATTGTAGTTAGGCAATGCAGTGATTAGGATACTAATAAAAGAGAATATTTGTATCTCAGATTAAACTCTGGGGTCCTTGATGCTCTCTGAGCTTGGAGATTTTCTTGCAGTTGTTTCAATACCAAACTAGATGATATTATCAGTGCTAGAAACTGTACTAGCAATTAGAAATATCTGTAGGAAAACCACCAAGCTCAGAGAGCACCAAAGACCCCACAGAGATTAGGATCTCGCAAGTACCATAGCATTTCCCAATAATAGACTTTCTTTATTCTTTTGATAATCTTAAAAATAGGTGGGAGACAAGAAACTCTTAAACTACCTTTGACAATTTAAATAACAATTTAATAGTTTCAGTTTTGGTATTTATAATTAAAATGCTGAAAGTTTCATAGCTGCTTTAGACCAGTGTTCTGGTTTCAACCAGCAAAACATCTGCATTGGGTAAATCTTGGTACTGTATCTGCCCTTTTGAGGAAAATGATAGATATTATTCAACCAGTGTAATCGTCATCATGTAAATAGCATTGTTGGTTCTAATACAAATCCTTTGATGGACACCTGGGCTTTTGAAACCAGGTACTTAAACTAAGTAGCTCTGTAAATAGATGGTTTTTCTCTCAAATAGTTAATATGAAACTTCTCCTTGCTCTCTGAAATACTTCTGTACATGTTATACACGTTGAAGGTTTGCTCTGCTATCCAAAATGCCAAATAACTCTGTCAATCATTTTGAGGATTTCTTGAAAAAATGAATGCATGGTAAGGACATACAGATATCTGATGAAAATCACTAATATTTGCTATTAACTATAATAAAAAAACGATCTTCTTGCAGACTGAAAGTGAAAAGCTGCCCTATGATATTTTTTTAACTGAGGACTGACTTCTAATTAGCAAGTACAAATGGATTTTTGTACTAGGTAAATATTTGCACTTTAATTCACATACAATTTATATTTGCTTTTTAAACCAAGTTATAACTTGCAATGAAAGAACAGGATCTATTCCATTCCATTCCTAGTGTAACTTCTTAATCATTATACCTTAATCACAGTGGAGGGTTGCTCCCGATTCAGCCTGGTTCGTGCAATCTGGTAGCGGTGACGGTGTGACATCACCGAACCGGTTCTCTGCCCCCGGGAACTGTGACAGGGCATAAATTAGAGCCTGGAACATCGCCCTGCCCACCCTCATAACTACGAGGAAGGTTTTTCACATTATTACCAACTTCTTGTCTGACAGAGGTCGGCGAATCTTGGTTTCTCCGTTGCATGCAAAAATAATTAAAACAAAACCAGAAGTACATTCTAATAACTTTATTTAAAAAACAGAAGTAAAAATACTAACTACCTACATTATTGCAAATGCTCACCAGCGAGCCACACAAAGAGAAGAGAAAGAAAAAGCAGGAAGATAGAAAAGCAAAACAAAGATTGTCTTCCAGACAGGCACATAAAGTATAATACCAGGTATTATAACCTGGTAACCTGTAACCAAAATATAGCCAGGTCATGTGACAATCATCACGGTTACAAAGATAAGGTTTCCTACAAACACCAAAACTTGTTGGAGCTGACTGGCAACTAAAAATAATGCAGTGACAAGCTGGGCCCACCCCCGGGCCCGTACTTACAATTTTCTGCTCTGTGCATGCACAGAGTGCTTGTTTTGAGGGGGTTTTTGCAAGTAGAGTAGTAAATGCGCATGTGCGGAGCGCGCGTTCGGTGCCGATCACGCACAAAGCACGTGCATGAAGAGAACCGGTAGTAAAGTTAAGTAGAACCCACCCCTGCTTAATCACACTAGTCAAATATCTCAAAGAGAGTTGGCTTGAAATCAATCTATGATTCAAGGCTTCTTGATGATCTGAGCCTACTTAGGTCTCACCCAGGGGTGCTATTCAGCAGGTTCTGGCAGGTTCTGAAGAACTGGTAGCAGAAATTTTGAGTAGTTCAGAGAATTGGCAAATACCACCTCCAGCTGACCCGAGTGAGGTGAGAATGGATATTTTGTAGTATCCTTCCCCTGGAGTGGGGTGGGAATGGAAACTTTGCAGTAATCTTCCCCTTCCACACCCACCAAGCCACACCATGCCCACCAAGCCATGCCCACAGAACGGGTAGTAAAAACAATTGAATTCCACCATTGGTCTCACCTTAAGGTTAAGACTGTGGGAAATTGATGCTGGGATAGGTGACCATTTGCTTTGATCACCTCCAACTATTTCAAGCTCTTTTAGCTTTGAATACAAACAGTTCCCATAGGAGAGAGCATTAAAGTGCAATTGCCAACTTCCTGGTCGTATTTCCTTGTTCCTGTTAGAACTGTAAGTTTGTGACACCTCGAATGCCACAGGTTGCTTATCCCTGGTTTAAGATCAAATTTCACCTTACTATTGTTAATTTTTAGAGAAAATAAATTCCAAGATGACATTTTTCATGAATTATCAATATGAAGCATTACACATGTAAATTACCATGTTTATGAAATATTAACTGCATTCAATTTTATATTACGGCAACCCTCTATATTTCAGCATGGCAATAACAGAATCAAACATCATTGAAGAAAGTATGGTCACAAAGGGTGTAAGTCAGGGGTGAAATCCAAAATTTTTCCCTACCGGTTCTGTGGGCGTGGCTTGGTGGGCGTGGCAGGGGAAGGATATTGCAAAATCTCCATTCCCACCCATTCCAGAGGAAGGATACTGTAAAATCTCCATTCCCTGCCCTCCTTGGGGAAGGATATTGCAAAATCTCCATTCCCACCCCACTCGGGCCAGCCAGAGGTATATTTGCTGGTTCTCCGAACTACTCAAAATTTCTGCTACCGGTTCTCTGTTAAAACCTGCTGGTTTTCACCCCCAGACTTGACCCAGCTTAGCTTTCTGAACATAAGACAAGGTTAGCTAATTTAATCTTTGTACAAAAATGTTAATATGAAGATTTATAAAGAAAAATCAGGAAATTCTTATTCTTTGCTCTTCTGGCTAGCTTTCACAAAAGAGAAAAGACAGATTGATTTTCCTTACACGCACACCCATGCACACGAAGTGAGCATGTGCGCACGCACAGCAAACCGGTGGTAAGAATATTGGCAACCCGCCACTGGTATAAACTAAGCATGTTCTTTACTGATCCTTCATGTTTTGAGATTTGCATAGATTACACATGAGAAGAATTGCCTCTAGTAACTGAAGCTGGCACCTAAGTCCGTGTGAGTGACAAGGTTATGAAAAAATTGTTGCAGAGTCCTATACAGATAAATTGAAACTTAATTCAGGGTGTGTCACTGTCTGTAAAAAGAAAAAGAAAACCAAACCATATTTGACAGTCCACAGAAATGATAAAAGAATAATATATAAAATATTCATTTGGTTTACACAAGTTTGATCAAATACAGCATTTATGATATCATGGATGTAAGCAGGCTGTCATTTTATACTATTAACATGCAAACTCTAAGGTGGTTGGATTATGTTGCTCTCCTGTTGGAGTTCTCTAATCATAACTTTTAACTATAAGAACAAATGTATTTGGAATAGTTGGCAGGCATAATTTAGACAGAGGGGCACAGTGGTATTTCCCTTATCTTTACACCAAATACATTTTGATTTTCCCACATCTTGCATTTGTTAAATTGTCTAAAAACATTCCAGTTTTTGCTTCAAAGCCACATGAAGTTGTAATATAAAATCATGATCTTT
Organism: Grayia smithii; assembly: GCA_032468115.1. Classification (NCBI taxonomy): domain Eukaryota; kingdom Metazoa; phylum Chordata; class Lepidosauria; order Squamata; family Grayiidae; genus Grayia; species Grayia smithii. The sequence continues at coordinate 72,053 of JANHFM010005332.1, read as the reverse complement.
TATCTTATAATACAAGCTGGGCAGATACGACCTCATAGACAACCTTCATTCTGTCAAGGACCCAGGAGTACTCATCTCAACAATCTAAGCCCCAGAGCTCACTGTAACAGCATTGCCAAAAAGGCATTAAGAGTTGTTAACCTAATTTTGCAAAGGTTTTTCCTCTGGTAATATTAGGGCAAACTAGGGCATGTAAGACCTTTGCCAGACCAGTTCTCGAATACAGCTCGTCTGCCTGGAATCCGCATTGTATTTCAGACATTAACACAATTGAACGAGTCCAGAGGTTTTTCACGAGAAGAGTCCTCCACTCCTCTGCTCACAACAGAATACCTTATACCACTAGGCTTGAAATTTTGGGCTTGGACAACCTAGAACTATGCCGCCTAGAGTCTGACCTAAGTGTAGTACACAAAATTGTCTGCTACAGCATCCTACCTGTCAATGACTTCTTCAGCTTCAACCTCAATAATACACAGGCAAACAATAGATACAAACTCAAGGTAAAGCGCTCCAAACTTGATTGCAGAAAATACGACTTCAGCCACAGAGTGGTCAACGCCTGGAATGCTCTACCTGACTCTGTTGTTACATCTTCTAACCACCACAGCTTCAACCTTAAACTGTCTACCGTGGATCTCACCCCATTCCTAAGAGGTCTGTAAAGGGGGCATGCATAAGCGCAGCATCGTGCCTACCGTCCCTATCCTATTGTCCCCATTTACTTGTACTCATTTATTGTGTTCATGTCCATGTTTATACCTGTTATCTAGTACTTGTTCGACAAATAAAATAAATATAAATAAATAAAATACCACCAGTTTTATTTTCCCACTAGAAAGCATTAGTTAAAACCACACAATTCTTTGGTGGCAACATAGCATAACCCTGATAGCGACATCATTTGCTTCAGTTAGTTCCAGTGTTTTGATGGCTGACTGATTCTCCTTAGGGTATCTAGCTTGATCTTTCCCCTGAGCTTTGATGACTCTTGATCCTGTTAGCCTTTTGGAAGGCTCTAAAGTGTCCTAGGAGATCCCTTGAGGGTTGGAGTCAGGAAGCTACTGAGCGCATCCTTTGAGATGCGAGATTCAGTGGGGCTATTCGGTTGTGCGTCTTAGCATTGTGATTTTCAGTTATTTTTATCACTTCGTTATATTTTTACTGCAGGGTGTTGCCCCACCCAATTCCCTCTTGCTAAGATGAGTGTGAGTCCTTGGGTTGGAGAACAAGGGAGCAGAGGACTTGCTGGAGGATTCAACTAGGACTCAAGTGGGTGGGTTTTTTTTTTTCTTCAGAAGAATCCTTGCCTTGCCTAGGTCAGACAAACTCAGCTTTCATACATGAACTTTGAAGCGCCTCTGATTTGCCTTCTGATAAATCAGGGCTGATTTTCTAAAATGAAGTAAGCCAATGATGGACTTTACACATGTGCTTTGTCTGAGAATGTTATTTTATTCCCCACCCCCCCGTAGTGATGTTTGTTTGTTTGGATGATTTTAAATGCCTTCAAGTTACTGCTGCTTGGCTGCCAGAGACATTTCCTATTCCGGAATCCTTGCTGGAGGGAATGGCATTAAAGGAGTCAGACTTTCACAGATGAATGCAGAGCAGCAATACAACATATTTACTGGTAAATGAAACTTGTTTAAAGAGATGGTATAAATGGTGTGTGCAGCAAGGCAATAATGTTTTGTCAAAATCAGAGGAATTTACAACCTGATTCTGTCAGGGCTGTGCAGAAAGTGAGATGGTGGATTCTTTCCTTTTTCTTTCCTTTTTCTTTCCTTTTTCTTTCCTTTTTTCTTTCCTTTCCTCTCCTCTCCTCACCTTGCCTCGCCTCGCCTCTCTTTTCCCTTCCCTTCCCTCTCCTCTCCTCTCCTCTCCTCTCACCTCGACTCTTTTCCCTTTGCTTCCCTTCCCTCTTCTCTTCTCTCCTCTCCTCTCTTCTTGCCAGCAATTTTTTTGCTAGGTTTTGCTGGTAGGTATGGTGGTCTTTTATAAGATGAAAGGACAAGGGATGGTCAACTGTAACACTCTACATGTTGGGTATAGGGGAAGGAGAACAAGAACAGCTTTAAGTCCACCATCATGCAATGTAAATTTGATTAGCTGCCAATTTATGGAAACACATAAGCAGCTAGCAGGTTTCTGCTTATTTGTACCACATAGATTTGCTTCTGAGATTAGTAGGAGAGTATATGTTAGGTTAGGATGGAAATATTATGGTCAAAGGAGGAAAGTTGGTTTTAGTTTGAGTCATGTTGGGTAGATTGAGCTTTTGATTTTTAGATGATTTGCCTAAGATCATGGCTTTTTAAAATCTTCAATATTTATTTTGGGGACAGAGATATATGGCAAAGACCCCACATCAGTGGTGGGTTGCTCCCAGTTCGGTCCGGTTCTATAGAATAGGTAGCGGTGACACTGTGACGTCACTGAACTGGTTCTATACTACCGGACCGAAGCCTCCCCCGCGCGCCCGTACTTACCTGTCCCTGTGTGCAGCACGCGGAACGTGCTTGTGCGCATGTGCAGGAAGCTTTTTTGAGTATTTTTTGCTGAAAAAAGCTTATGCGCATGCTCAGGGGCGCCCGTTCAGCGCGCACATGCGCAAAGCATGCACATGTGCCAAACGCGTGCTCCGTGCGCGCCGACCACGTGCAAAGCACATGCACCTACAGAACCGGTAGGAAAGGTAAGTAGAACCCACCCCTGCCCCACATATAAGCTATAGTATGTATTTAGTACACCTCTGTTACTTTGGAAAATTTGCTTTGAACTGATAAATTAAAGCCAATTGAGTTATAAGAAAATGCTGTAATTTGGAAAAGACAAGCAAGCATATAGGCATGCCATAGTTAGACCAATGGATGAAATGGATATGACTGCCACAAAAGTACACATCTATTTCAGTGCATAGCTGTGGTTCTAATATTTGCATAATTGTATTAGGTGAAAATTCATTGACCTTAATAGTACCAAGTTTCATACTTCAGCACCGAGATCTTTGGGAATAGTAATTATCATGAATTCTTTTTTCATATGGAATAGTTAGAGTTAAGAACACCCAATTTAATCAGTTTAAATCAGTACACATTACTCATGAAATTTGAAAGGTGGGAAGCAAAGGCCGTGCATAAACCACACCTCTCTCTACATTTCCATCATCATCCTATGGCAGATGCTTTTTTTCATCCAGTTTGCTACTTGCTTATAATATATTATTTACATACAAATAAATACCATGGCAGAAACCAGGTTTAGAAAAATGTACATTCCTTACACTCTTACGTTTTCGAGAGGAATACCTCTGGTATTCCATATAACTAATGGGATTGGGCAAATTGTGCGCACTATTTGGAACATGTCTTTGTTTACATGGAAAGATTAGTCACAGGTTTACAGATGGAGCATAACAGCCAGATGCTCTCGCATTTCGACCCCTACGTGCCACTGTCTGGATGGCAGCCAGCTCCTGCCAGCTGTGAATTCCTCCAATATGGCAGAGTTCCAATGTAGTTAGCTCCGCACAATGATGCCATCAGGACTGGAAGAAACAATACCAAATGGTGAAGGAATGGGAGGCATTGTTCACAATCTGTGGCCAACATTCCCTTGTGGTAAATGCAGTTCGGAGATGAGGGACAGAGCACAGCTTCAGTTACCTACAGTAAGCTCTCTTCCATTAATTGATGGCAATGAATACTAATAACACCATCAGCATTTAGTAGCAAGGGTTGTGTCAAAGTAGGGGCAATAATGGAAAAAGCAACCTTCAACCACATTTCACCATCCTGCAATTTAGTGAAACAACGGTGGAGATATTGACTTTCAGTGTCCTGCATGGTCCATCATTAAACAAGCAAGCCGACAAATCTAAACACCGTGATTGTAATATTGGACTTTAATCTTGAGGTGGATTTGTAACAGAAGAAACTCTTTTCATCTTCTTCTCAAGCATGTTTTTTGTTGGGGGGGGGGGAAATATAAATATATCTTTCTTCAAATAATACAATTTTGTAAACAGAGCATGAACTCAAACACAGCATTACCAATGCCATCAAGCATGTGATCTTGTGGTTAACTCTAGTATAAAAATGGCGACCTAGAGTTTAGTGATTAGAGTTTTGCAGGGGAAAACCCATTGGGAGAAGATCAATATATTGTCTTTGAACAGCTACTTTCTCATAGTTTAACTCATCTATCTTGACTGTTATGAGAACAAAATGAAAAACACCTGAATTTCACACAAGGAATATCTATATGCATGTCTTCAACTATGCCTGTGTGCATAGTTGGTAAACCAAATATAAGGAATTCCGAGTGAGATAAATCAGAAACGAAGGTTCTTCCTTAGTATGCTTCCAAATGATCTTCAGAACATTCATATTTACCTAAACAGCTACATATTCTCTCTCACACACACAAACATACACATACACTGTATATATACACTTACAATTATATTCACCAACACATTTATTATTTTACTTTATATATATATCAAATTTATAGAAGGTCAATTTCACTCACAAAACAACTCTGGGCAGTGACAGAATGATATATACTGTATAAATATGTGTCTGCATTGTCCCAAAGGTGCTTTTTCAAGAGGTAGCTAGACTTTCTTGTTTTTCTTTGAAGATGTTTCACTTCTCATCCAAGATGTTCTCTCTACCCAGAGCTGAAGAAGCTTCTTGGATGAGAAGCGAAACGTCTTCAAAGAAAAACCAGAAAATCCAGTTGTCTCTTGAAAAAGCACTTTGGGACAACCATGACCTGGATGACCGAGAATCTCCATAGACACATGTCTGCATTATTTTCTTGGTGGATCATGATTTAACTGGAAACTGGAACAATAATGGCACAAGGAACGTTCATACAACACTGAATCCTGATAGGTGCCAATATTTTTTATATTAATTCATAGTGCTGTTTATATTTTCTCCTACATCAGTAACAGAAGATGTAGTCTTTCTGTGACTATATCACTGATTCTTACCACTCGCCTAATAAAGTCCACAATACCATTTCATTTACACATAAATGAACGTGAACAAATTGAGAAGAACAGATATCTAATTAGCCACTTTTGGGTTATGTTCTAAATTTATATGTATTACATGTGGTCATGCCACTGATTTCCCAAGGATAATGTTAAAAAGGACAGGCAAGTTGAAATTATCAACAAATTTTGAAAAGTGATTTTTTTTTTTAAAAAAAAAGAAAGCTTATAGTTTAGATTTGTGATAAAATAATATTTTCAAAGAACATATAAGGGTGGAAACATTCTGTGTTCTTCAAAATATTTGTTGGGTACTATTTCTCTTTCTTCTTAGTACTGTTATTCTGAGTGCCATTTCTTGTTCTAAAAAGAGTTTAGGTTTGGATATTACAGATAAAAAAATCATAGCACAACAAAAATGATTATATTTTTAAGTCTGTGCTAGATAAATAACCATGCTATACATGTTTGCATTACACTGGAAGAGAAGTGAATAGGAGTCTCATTTTGCTTTTAAAATACACCTTTTTTCTTTAATATTGGGCAAGGTTACAGAAAACTTATACTCTGCAGTTCTCATATTATCTCAGATTACAAAGGAATGCTACCCTTCAGAGATGCTATGCCCAAGTGTTCCAATTCATAAATATCTATCTCAAAGGAGATTGACTGACCAACTCAATTACAGATAGTCCTTGACTTACAATCTTTTAGTACCATTCAAAATTACAATGGCACTAAAAAAAAGTTATGACCTTGTATTTATAACCATTGCAGCATCCCCCCAGTTACATGATCAAAGTTCAGGATGATGGTTGCAGCATCCCAGGATTCCCATTTGTCATCTTCCCAGCTTGCTTCCAACAAGCAAAATCAATGGGGAAAGCTGGATTTGCTTAACAACCATGTGATTCACTTAACAACTCTGGCAAAAAAAAAATTGTAAAATTGTGCACAATTCACTTAATAACTGCCTGGCATAGAAATATAAATTCTAGTACCAATTGTAGTTGTAAGCCAAAGACTAGTTGTATGTGTAGGATGAGGTTTTTGGTAAGTCCAATATCCTTTGTTACTATTCCTGATTTTGGTAGCTTCTTCTATTTCTGTCTGTCAATACATGTTTCAAGTTTGTGGTCAGGACAAAAGTTGAAGCTTTTGGAGGAAATGTGGGCTATGGATACAATCAACAGCTAAATCATAAAGTAATGAGGAAAAAAATTGAGGGAATGGTTTTTTTCTGTCCGCTTCCTGCTAAACTATTCAAGTAAACTCATCTCACAAGTAAATGAAATTAAGACAACCATCCTCCAAATGATGAAGGTCAGGGTTAGCTACACATGCTCATCTCAAAGATGCTCATGTAGCATGGCTAAATTTTCTGAAATTTACTACATGGAGCTTAGCTTGCAAAAAGTAATTTTTAGAAAAAGTATATATTAGAATGTAAATTTCAAATATTAATTTATTTTTATTATTTCCTTTGAATCTTTATTATTGATTGACAAGATAAATATCAGTTATACTACAAGTCAGTGTACGTACACCCTGACACAAAATTTATGTTGAACTGTTGGTTGCTTGTTGTTAAAACTTGAATGAGTCACCAAAGCTGCTGCTGCTGTTATTATTGTTGTGGTTGTTGTTGTTATTATTATTATTACTACTATTACTATTATTATTATTATCCATGGTGGCTCAGTGGTTAGAGGAATGCAATATTGTAAGCTAACTGTGCTCACTGCCAGCAGTTTGATTGTCACTGGCTCAAATTTGAGTCAGCCTTCCATCCTTCCGAAGTCAGTAAAATGAGGACCCAGATTGTTGGGGGCAATAACTGACTTTGTAAACTGTTTAGAGAGGGCTGTAAAGCAGTATGAAGCAGTATATAAGTGCTATAAGTGATATTGCTATTATTATTACAAGTCACTATTATGAAACATAAGCTTCCCAGACTCATTGACTGAGATGGGAAGCCATAGAAATTGAGCAAACAAATAAACAGACAACTGAAGGCCCTTCATGTTTCTTCCTATTATTACTTTCCAATAAAATTTAGAGGGAAACCACCAAATGTATATTTGGGCTGGTGAAGCAAAATTTCACTCTGCTCCCCAAGATTTGTTAATTCTTCTTTCTATCACCTAGCCAAGCACTTGTTTTACTACAATATAAAGGTATTTTTTTAAAAATCCCTGAACCAAATCTCATGAGACTTATTAAGGATGGAAATATCAAAAAACCTAAACTGATTCAGAACAAAAGTTATACATTTATTGCTTAACCACATTAGAAAAATAAGATCATCTTTCTATCAGAGTTTTCCAAATATAGTAACATTTGTTTGCTAAATATATATTCTGCTTTTCTCCTAGGAACTAGAAAAGATGTATATTTCCTCCTCCAACTTTTCTCACAACTGTCCATGGAGTACCTCAATAGACAGAGGGGAATTCTTATGAGGGAAAGTTGGCTATTATAATTCCTTGAAAAAGTTGCTGGATATGGCCTTGGCAATTATAGACCAAATCGTTTGTTGAGTATTGTAAGCCAAGACTAAGTTGGCACTTAACAATAAAAAACTTTGATTTGGACAAAAAAAAGAGCTTAGGGAAGGACATTCTCCTATATATTTTACTACCTAATCGATAAGTATTTATCAGTGTTGCAATCTTGTCCTTATGCTTTTATCTATCAACAGATGAAAACTATACCTATGTAAGAATTAGATGCAATTTGAATGGGGTACTCCCTGATGCAATACCTAATGTAAGTACTTAGCATAAAACGACTGTGTTTTAGTTTCTGTAATCTCGATATCAACATCTTATCCAAAAACTTAAATAGAGTTTAAATTAATCCACCTAGATTATCTGATTTAAACATTCTGGTATTATTGTAAATTGATTATGCAGTTCTTTTCTCAACAACTTTATTTGATACTAAAGGCATTAGCCTGTAATTGTAGTGAGGATAATTCATTCATTAAGTACCAAAAGATCAAAATAATGGCCAAAACACTGAAGCTGCACCATTGAATTGTCCATTGTCAATAGACAGAACAAGTTAAATGCTTCAGTTAACTGAAGTGGTGGCATGTCATTCTTCAGGAGGAATAAAATCACAAATAGCACCAGCAGAACAAAGAATTACAACAGCCATTTTAATTTTTCTGAAATTCAGCACACTTTTAAAAATATTTTTCCCCATATTTGATGGCTTATGTGGTTTGGTCTTGGCTGCCGTCAAACTGTTCCAGTTGAAATCACTGGCTCAGTTTGTTTATAGTCTGCCGTGACACATACTCTAATTACATAACACTCATATTAATACAAACAAGGTTTCTCAGGGCAATTGTGCAGCTTCTGAGGTGTGTACCAGGTGCAGTTTTATGATTAGAGGCTGCAACCAGAATTTGGTTTGCAGTTACTAATTATTGGTGCGTATACGAACACCTTATCCAAAATATGGCAAAATTGTGTATAACAGCTTGCCACGCGAGAGGGGAAATAACAGTTACAGTAGCTGCCGTAATTTAATATAAGCAAAGTTTGTTAGAATTTTTAATAGGTATATATTAATTAGGCATAAGGGTTATTATTCTCCGTAATCAACCGTAATATAGTTGGCCTTTGTCTGTAATAAAATCTTTGACTTGACCCATGGGTTAGAATGGATCAAGATAGGAGACTGGCACAAAGTCATCAAGTGAACTTCCCTAGCCAAAAGTGGTTCTACAAACGTTTGCATAATTATATTAATTTTTAAAATGTATATCTTGTTCAATATGCAGTGGGGAATGTAGATAGGAAATGAATTCATGTGATAAGAGGTTCAAAATGTAACACAACAAACTAAAAAAAAAAAGATGGTGTGGTATACAAATGGGGATTATATAATTTCAAGATTGCACTGAAAAAAATATCCATTCCATTCATTATAGTTATGTCTAAGCCAATATATATCCCAGATCAGGGGGAGGAAAGCAGGTCAGATTCTATTTTACATGATAGCGCATTGACTTGCGGGTGATTTTTCATGAGGGCCTGCTTCTAAGTGAACGCTTCCCCCATGAACCTCCAGGTGACCCAGGTTTGCAGGTAAAAACTGTGTCACCTCGATATGCATGTTTGAATCAACTTTTTATTATCAAAATCCTTGGCCTGATTAGGTCAGTAAAGATTGTTTGTTTTCTTGATATTGTATACAATGCTTTCTCAATCAGGAGAAAGCATTGTTGAGATCTATTTCCTTTCAGGTTTCTATGTCTTAAATCCCACTTGGAACCATTTAGACCTGTTCCTCCTCCTGGCTACCTTTTAAAAATATACCCTCTAAAAATTCTTGTTCAAGACATACTTCTTCACATGTTATTTTGCAATGTGGAAATTGAATCATATGGATATCTCCTTGCATGTAAAGCAGCATCCATTGATTCAGGCTTTCAGGCCAGATATGAGGAAAAACAAAGCCCATTCATACAATATATATAGATATATATATTTATTGGGAAGAGGTTGGCATATTTAGCAATTCATATTCATAATTACCTCTCCCATTTCCTGAGATCAGTAGTAGATGCTGGAAGAGGAAGATGCGGGCTACAAAGGATTCCTAAACTGGTTTGGGGATTTAAAATTACAGCCAGGAGGGAGGAAGAAAGGGCTGAGGCACTGGTAAATTTCCAGAGACTCCTGCATAGAAGAATGGGAGAAAGGAGGGGTTTAGGGTTTCTGACGCATTATGAAAGGAAGATGAGAGGAAGTGCCTTGATATATTTCTACTAATTGACAGAAAAAGAGCACTAATAGAGGTAGAAGAAAGGAATAAATAAAGCTGGGAGACCCCTGATTTATCTACTGCCATTTAAGATTACACGAAACCCTTGACTGTAAATCAGAAAATCTAGGGTACATATAACCAATTAACTGCTTCAAGATTTGCCTATAGTGAACATCTCAATGCCAATCTACAGTTGAGGCACATGGTTACTACAGGTTTCCAATTAGAAACAACTATTATTCTCAGGTAACAATTACTTGAATAATTCTCAAATATATTTATTTAAATCAAAGTGCCTAAATTTAATTTAATTATATGAAAAGCTGTTTGCTATTTTTGTACTGGTTAATAATGTTTTCAGTTTCTGCAAAATACTAAACTATGGTTGGTTTAGTTCTTCAACGTAATAAAGGCCAAATAAATAAATTCTCAAATGCTTATTTCATATAACAGATAAAATTCAGACGATGATTAAATGATAAACAGACTTCGCTAGAATTGTAAAAAGGGTTCTGGGCTTGTTTTGTTTTTAAAGCAACTATTCCCAGGGACAAGAAATTAAAATTAAAATGAAATTATTTATATCACATTTGCTAATGCATAAATAAAAATTTGAGAAGATGTATGTTGAGAAAGATGTGCCCACTCTAAATAACCGATGCCTTGAAGCATGACATTGGCTAACAAATATCTTTCAAGCAGAGATACTTGGTTTGGTTACATATTTTATTACTTAAATTTAATTTGCCAGGCTTGGTTATTGCTTGTTGGGATATGCCATCTAATGACAGGGCTATTCACCAAAATTCAGGCAACTGGCAAACCCAGAGCTGAACATTATGGAGCCTGGAGCAGAACAGGGCCAATCTAGTTCATCTTGAATAGGTCTGACCTTTCACAAACCTTCTGTCTCACTCAATTTCTAGAGATGAGGACAGCAAAACTATTTTTTTAGTAAAATAGTCTGGGAGATGGAAGAAGAATGATGAAGACTCTATTGGATTTCATTGTCTGGAAGTGATTTTTTAAAGTCAGAATGCTCTTAGTGATCAGGTAATCCCAAAGGAATAAAAGAACTGAATTCAATTTTTAAAAATTGCTCAGGATTTAGACATCACCTTTGAGGAAAGAATCTGTAGCTTGGATCCCAAGCAAGAAACTGGGCCGTTTCTGATCTCTACTCTATACAGAACCAAATACACTGGCATATTAATCACTAATTTTTATTAGTGGATATTTTAAAAAGTAATCACTTTTTAAAAAGTCAAAAATAACATATTTAATGGCACAAATTTGACTGACCTTAAATTTTTTTTATAACATATGTATATAATATGCTTGAAAGTTGTATTTGGATTATATAGTGCATACTACAAAGTTTACATGATAAAAGTCTAAAGTGTGAATAGTTCTGTTAACTAAGAGGGAGTGGCTGCTGCAATATTGTAGTATTTTCTAGAAATTTATATGGTCTTAATCGCTTAGATTGTGTTTTGATGTACATCACAGATAAGTTTTAGATCAATTCAGCTGAGAAGAGGTTAAACTTCCATTTGAAAAAGATATAAAGATTTCCAAATAAAAATCTTATATCCTGAATAAAAGTGTTTGCAGTGGCTTTCCTTCCCTCTGTAAATGTTCACTCATTAATGTCCTCAAGCTTTTTAATAGTTATTTATTCTGGAATTTCTATTGGCAATTGAACTGGAATAAGATCCAGTGCAAGCAGAAACCTAGACTTCTAGGGAAACAACAGCAGCCCTGAACAAATTTCAAATATTTGTTGATGTTTTTCAGGGTTAGTGTTAGTCCTACCTTGAAAATGCTGCCGATTAAAATATCACTATCCAAAAAAAAATAATAAAAAAAATTGGATGTATAAAATATATACAAACTTAAAGGAGCAAACCTGGTTTATGACAAACATTCCATATTTGGGCTTTAGTTTAAAAATTAATGCAGAAAACCTTAAGGAGAAATGATGGGCAAATGCCTATTCCTTCTTCTAATATAATCATCTTAAATTAAAATCTTAGGCTATGGTTTTGCTGCTGCATTTAAGATCAAACTTTTGTTCCTGCAGTAAAAGCCATTTTTTTAAAAAACAAAAAACCTATGTATTTTGTTCCTAAAGTTTGGGAGTTTTTTGGTCTTTTGATATTTGCTTGTGATAATAATGTTTTTTTTTTCTTCAAAACTTGAAAAATGTCATCTTCTGAATGGAAAAAAAACATCAAAACCCTGAAATCACAGGAAACGTAATAGAGAGATCCAGCTCACCTTGAAGCCCATTTCCATTTGCGCTGGTGCAAGATGGCGGAGGAGAAGCTTGGGGCCTGACCACAGGAGCAAAGGCGCTCTTTTGTTTCACTGCAGAGATGACATTGGCAGGTGAGAATGAGAAAATGCCGTGTGTACTGCTACAGTTTGAAGGAAGGGTGACCGAAGAGGCTGCCATGGTAGGGCTTGACGGCACTACTGCAATAAAGCAAAAATAATCAGGACTCATATTGAGGATGTTTATGGCAAACAGGAAGGGAAGGGGGGAAAATAGATGTATTGTAGGGCCTCGCCTCTTTATGGGAAGGATAATAACATATATAAAAGTAAAATGCTTTGGCTTGCCACGCTCTGGATAACAGGCAAACTCTTTTGTCTTAGACTTCGATTGTAAATTGAGAAGTCCAATCTGGTACTTACTTTTTCCTCTTTTAGCATTAATTTTTTTTTTTTGAAAGTACCAATATATTGTCCGTGATCTTTTTCCTTTTTCTTTTTTAATTGCCCAGCCTCCAGAGTCACCCCTCCTTTTATCCAGTAGCTTATGTCGAAGGAAGTAACAAAGTAAGTTCTTAACAAACAGGAATGATGTAATGATGTGCCTTAGAAATAAAGACTTACTGCCGTAAGGGGAATTCGCGGTCGAGCCATTAAGGAATCCAGGGGAACCAGGTACACCAAGGTTAGGCATGCTGGCATTGCCGTATCCATTCATACTATTGCTGACTGTGTTGTAATTGGACTGTTGAGGAGTACTGCTTGGGACGTATCCTCGCGGGGAAACACTGCTTGTGTTGCGACTGTAACCTACTGAATTGGGAGGAAAAACCCATCCCAAGAAAAGGATTATTATTATGGGGCATGAAGAGTTTCCTACAACATCATAGATTGCACGATTAAATGTCCATGGAGATTCTCAACCATCCACGTCATGGCTATCCCAAAGGGGTCTAAGATAACTCTCTGTGATCAACTTGCTGCTGCCAACTCACCATAGCAAACTTGCCATGGCCAACTCACTACAGACCAATTTGCCGTGGCCAGCTCGCCACAGGACAAGAATTACACTAATATCAAAGAAATGGTGGAACAGAATTATTTAAAAAAGGATGCCAAAGGAGGGAAAAAATGACAAAAATTAAAATATTTAAAAAATTATTTTAAATAATTAAATTGAATTATTGAATTGTCCCGCAGCAAGTTGTCCTGCAGGGAATCGGCCATGACGAATTATCCCATGGCAAGTTCAGCATGGCAGGTTGGCCACAGCAAGTTGGCCATGGTGAATTGGTCATGGCAAGTTGTCCCATTCCGGTCCCAAAAGGTGCTTCTCCAAAAGGCCACTGGACTTGGTTTTTTTCTTGAAAATGTTTCGCTTCTCATCCAAGAAGCTGAATTGAAGAAGTTTTTGGGATGCGAAGGAAAACAGTTTCAAGGAAAAAAAATCCAAGAAAGTCCAGATCCCTTTTGGAAAAGCACCTTTGGGACACAGACTGCAGACTTTTGACTGATCGCGCCATGTTGGCTTATGTCATTTGCTCTTTCATCTCTTTGCATGGAAAGGTCATTTTTTTCACACCTTCTCTACTTAAACCATCTGTGATCACTCTGAGTTGTTCCTGCTTCTGGCAAACACATTTCTTTCAATGTGGTTGTGTCACTTTCACTCACATTTGTCTTTATCAATAATTCTCATAATTTAAATGGCTGGCTTGCATCATCAAAACCTAAGCTTTCCCTCTTAAAGTTTTCAGATCACATATTTTGCAAAAGCAGTTATGAAGTCATGTAGCTTTCCACAGAGATATAAAACAAAAATCGTTTCAAAGAAAATCTTTCTTCTTAATATTGACAATTTCCTAGTAGACACAAATATAACAAATGACTATGCTTCAGTATAGGGAACGCATAGCAACACAAGTCAAGAAACCTTTGTTAAATTGTAAAATAATATATTTGAAAATCCCATGAAAAGATGTTGGAGCATGCATCACAGGAATTATATGCAATCCAATCCATGTCTATGTGAAAGTAAATCAGAAGGATTTATTCCATATTCTATTGTTAGGTTTGCAATTATCAGCCACAATTAATTAAGTCAGTGTATTTGGCTACAAATAGCTGTTTTAGTACATAGTCAATGGCTATGTCCATACTGAGCATTAACCTAGAATTTAGTGTTACAAGAATTACGGTATCTTCCCTAAATTTGTGTAATTTCTTCCAAACCAGGCACAAAAAAGAAGCTTTTGCCTCTGTTTCAGATTAATCACAGTATCAAATGACCATGTTATATACTTGCTTATTTATATGTGTCAAAAATTAAGATAAAATAATTGCTTTAGATCAGGGGTGAAATCCAAATTTTTTTACTACCGGTTCTGTGGGCGTGGCTTTGTGGGCATGGTGTGGCTTTGTGGGCATGGCAGGGGAAGGATACTGCAAAATCACCATTCCCACCCCACACCAGGGGAAGGATACTGCAAAACCTCCATTCCCACCCCACTCTGGGGCCAGCCAGAGGTGGTATTTGCCAGTTCATCAAACTACTGAAAATTTCCACTACCAGTTCTCCCGAACCTGTTAGAACCTGCTGGATTTCACCCCTGCTTTAGATTTAGAAAACAAAGATAGCTCTTATCATTGAAATATGGAAATAAAACCATTCAAATTCCTTCACCCAAATACTTTCAATATGCTCAAGGGAGGCTAGCTTATTTTGACACTATTAACCCATAGTTTAAGCAGAATGTTGAAAGCAGATGGAAATTTCTGTATCGCGATAACTCTAATATATTTTGCTATTAGCAAAATAAATTTACTGAAGCATGCTTTAGTCAAATATGTCAAATTTAGTAGAAAATGGGTATCACAATTCCTGTTAATTGTAACACACACATTTATTCTACTCAAAAGATAGGCAAATATACAGGTAGTCCTTGACTTACAACAGTTCATTTCAGTTCAAAGTTAGAACAGCACTGAAAAAAGTGACTTATGATTGTTTTTCAATGTTACGATCATGTTTGACCATGTGATCAAAATTCAGATGCTTGGCAATAAGTTCATATTTTTGACCATTGCTCTGTCCCAAGGTCATGTGATCACCTTTTGCGACCTTCAGATTCAGTTAACAACCAGGTTACTAACTTATCAACTGCAATGGTTAATTTAACAACTGAGCCAAGGAAGGGTAGTAAAATGGGGCAAAACTCACTGAATAAATGTCTTACTTAACAACAGAAATTTTGGGATCAATTGTGTTCGTAAGTCATGGACTACCTGTAATTGTAGATCATTGCTGATGATCATCGCTGATGATCTCTTTATAAAAAACAATAATCGGTCAAAACTTTATAAAGGAAGAAGTGTGGTTTGACCGAAAGTGATAGTAAAAAGCAAATTGTAGGTGTGAGGAAAAACAAAGAAACATGTGCACTAGCGGTCTTTGCAAAGTTAAAAATACTGGTTTTCAAATTTCATATTTTACAATGACTACTTATTATCAAATTCAAGTTAATTCCAATTAACATAACATGACGAAACAAAATAAAATTGAAAGAATCCCAATAAGCAGGGAGCTAACTGTAGAACTAAACTAATGGTTTTGTACAAGGGTAGGAAATAACTTTGCTGCATAATTCATAATTCTTCACGTACCTTGGTCGTTAGCCTGTGATGTTTCTGAAACATTAACTGCTAGCTGGCTGCTAAATGAATTTACTCCCATCATACCAGTATGAGCTGGAGTGTTGGCAAGTGTAGGAATCTGATTGTGGTTACGTGGCACACTATATAATGCTTCTGCAATATCAGCTGCTCGTTTCAGGATTATTTCCTATGAAACAATAAATGGATAATTTTTCTAACATATAATATCATTTAATTACCCTATATTTCATGTAGCAAATCCTAATAAATGTTGCCTATTGACCTATGGTTATATCAGGCAGGATTACTGTGTTCTTGGCAAGATTACATTCCTTTTAATTTACAAGTATTGTACATTGTACAGTAAAAATTGTATAATTTTCCAATAGTGAATTCAGGGCAGAAATAGTTTAAAATCCTGCTAGCATTCTTACTAATATAACATCTATTTCTTTTAAAAATAAAAAACACTTCTTTTTTGTATTATGTAACAAATGACTGTGTTGATATTTTGTAATAAACAACGTGTGTTTTTATCTGGTGTAGCAGTTTTTTTTAACGGTACCAATGTTCCTGTAGAACCTCTTTGGCCATAACTGTGTTGGTGACGAAGAAAATCGGAATCTACCTGCTTGTTGTGGGGCATGCCATATAGCAATAGCATATAGACTTATATACTGCTTCATAGTGCTTTACAGACCTTTCTAAGCATTTAGAGAATCAGGATACTGCTCCCAACAATCTGGGCCCTCATTTTACCAACTTCAGCAGCATGGAAGGCTGAGTCAACCTTGAGTTAGTGAGAATCAAACTGCTGGCAGTCTGCAGAATTAGCCTGCAATACTGCTTTCTAACCACTGCGCCATCACGACTACAGCTTCAACAAGGCCAGCTTCATTTCCTTGGAGTTCCATGCCTCTCCATCACTACCACCTCTCTCTTTTTTTTTTTGTAATTGACCACACTGGGATAGAAAAAACGGTTTTGAGAGTAAAAGAATCAAGGCATTTAAATTTTGCTTCAGAGCATTTGTTTCATATCAAACTGCCAACAGAATTTTGCTATGCACCACAATAATGTACTGGTACTTTGTTAGACGTTCAAGTTGAAAATACTTGCAATTGTAGGGCTGGGTTCCGAGACCGTGCTAAGGCAGGATTTGCTTTAACTATAGTTGAAAAAAACCACAACAGGCAGTTCAGATCCTAAACCATAAACCATGGCTTCTAAACCATAATGAGTAAGTTGATGCAACACGTTCAACCAAAATCACAATATGATTTATTACAATATCTTTAATTCAGTCGGTGTAGATATGAATAAATGGGGAAGTGGGGAAGACAATGGGAATGTACCTGATTGTTGTGGGGCATGCCATACAGAGCTTCAACAAGGTCAGCTGCTCTTTTAAGTAATACTTCCTAAAGGAAAAAGAGAATGGTTCATTGTGAAAATGGATACAGCAAGGACTTAGCATCCATTGTTTTGAATTCCTGCTAACCTAGATAAAGCATATTAACTTGATTGTGTTGTTATATGAAAGAGAGAGAGAGTTTTACAAAGACAGCAAGACATTTTGCTTTGGAAGAGGAAAAAAAAAGTACTTGGGTTCAAGTCAAAGTTAGATAGGAACCTAAAAATAAGAATGGATTTTATATCCAGCTGTTCAATTATGACTGACTAGAAAAGGTGTTTGCTGCTGTAGCATGTAGCTCTGGTGCTGAATTAGTGAAATCAGTGCTTGAGGTTTAATGATGTAGTCTTATGGGTATTAAACAAACAAACACATGGTAGAGATATGAAAGGCACAGGCATCACATTTGGCTGTTAATTCCTAGCACTTTAGTGGTGAAGAACAATAAGCAATTTTCCATATCTTAATTAAACTGGCAGAGTCCTTAAAGACAACATCTCACCCCTAATTCATGCCCCAAATTTGCAAGTGAGTTCAATGCTTATTCCTCTTTATTTTGAACAATAAAGTGAATTAACTTGGGTTAATCTAGTTCTTTCATAATGACATTAAGAAAT